>OZ034815.1:0-237032 GCA_964030455.1 Linum trigynum | reverse complement strand
CATATAATGAAGTCTATTGATCCAATTCTCCAAGGATGATGAAGCCCATTAAGCACCGATTTGGGCGAATTTATTTTCGGATGGCATTATCGTAATATCTTGGGGGGATTTTTTTCGAAAGGCCCTTTTCCATTGGTTTTTCGAGGCTACTGATCACGGATTCAGCCTGTGGCTATTGTTCAACGTCGATTAAGTCTATTAAGGACCGATTTGGGCGGATTTCTTCCGGGTTCATTTTTGGCAGATTGCAATGGGGTACCATCACAGATTTCGGGCGATTTTTCCGAAATACCATTTTCTCTCTATTTTGGAGGCTACAGATCACGGATTTGGCCCGAGGCTATTCTCCACATATAATGAAGTCTATTGATCCAATTCTCCAAGGATGATGAAGCCCATTAAGCACCGATTTGGGCGAATTTATTTTCGGATGGCATTATCGTAATATCTTGGGGGATTTTTTTCGAAAGGCCTTTTCTATTGATTTTTGAAGGCTACTGATCACGGATTCGGCCTGAGGCTATTCTTCAACGTCGATTAAGTTCATTAAGGACCGATTTGGGCGGATTCCTTCCGGGTCCATTTTTCCGAAATGCCATTTTCTCTCTATTTTGAAGGCTACAGATCACGGATTTAGCCCGAGGCTATTCTCCACATATAATGAAGTCTATTGATCCAATTCACCAAGGATGATGAAGCCCATCAAGCACCGATTTGGGCGAATTTATTTTCGAATGGCATTATCGTAATATCTTGGGGGATTTTTTTCGAAAGGCCCTTTTCCATTGGTTTTTGAAGGCTACTGATCACGGATTCGGCCTAAGGCTATTCTTCAACGTCGATTAAGTCCATTAAGGACCGATTTGGGCGGATTTCTTCCGGGTCCATTTTTGGCAGATTGCAAAGGGGTACCATCACAGATTTCGGGCGATTTTTCCGAAATGCCATTTTCTCTCTATTTTAGAGGCTACAGATCACGAATTCAGCCCGAGGCTATTCTCCACATATAATGAAGTCTATTGATCCAATTCTCCAAGGATGATGAAGCCCATTAAGCACCGATTTGGGCGAATTTATTTTCGGATGGCATTATCGTAATATCTTGGGGGATTTTTTTCGAAAGGCCCTTTTTCATTGGTTTTTGAAGGCTACTGATCACGGATTCGGCCTGAGGCTATTCTTCAACGTCGATTAAGTCCTTTAAGGACCGATTTGGACGGATTTCTTCCGGGTCCATTTTTGGCCGATTGCAAAGGGGTACCATCACAGATTTCGGGCGATTTTCCGAAATGCCATTTTCTCTCTATTTTGGAGGCTACAGATTATGGATTCAGCCCGAGGCTATTCTCCACATATAATGAAGTCTATTGATCCAATTCTCCAAGGATGATGAAGCCCATTAAGCACCGATTTAGGCGAATTTATTTTTCGGATGGCATTATCGTAATATCTTGGGGGATTTTTTTCGAAAGGCCCTTTTGCATTGGTTTTTGAAGGCTACTTATCACGGATTTGGCCTATGGCTATTCTTCAACGTCGATTAAGTCTATTAAGGACCGATTTAGGCGGATTTCTTCCGGGTCCATTTTTGGCAGATTGCAATGGGGTACCATCACAAATTTCGGGCGATTTTTCCGAAATGCCATTTTCTCTCTATTTTGGAGGCTACAGATCACGGATTCGGCCCGAGGCTATTCTCCGCATATAATGAAGTCTATTGATCCAATTCTCCAAGGATGATGAAGCCCATTAAGCACCGATTTGGGCGAATATATTTACGGATGGCATTATCGTAATATCTTGCAGGATTTTTTTCGAAAGGCCTTTTCCATTGATTTTTGAAGGCTACTGATCACGGATTCGGCCTGAGGCTATTCTTCAACGTCGATTAAGTTCATTAAGGACCGATTTGGGCGGATTCCTTCCGGGTCCATTTTTCCGAAATGCCATTTTCTCTCTATTTTGGAGGCTACAGATCACGGATTTAGCCCGAGGCTATTCTCCACATATAATGAAGTCTATTGATCCAATTCTCCAAGGATGATGAAGCCCATTAAGCACCGATTTGGGCGAATTTATTTTCGAATGGCATTATCGTAATATCTTGGGGGATTTTTTTCGAAAGGCCCTTTTCCATTGGTTTTTGAAGGCTACTGATCACGGATTCGGCCTGAGGCTATTCTTCAACGTCGATTAAGTCCATTAAGGACCGATTTGGGCGGATTTCTTCCGGGTCCATTTTTGGCAGATTGCAAAGGGGTACCATCACAGATTTCGGGCGATTTTTCCGAAATGCCATTTTCTCTCTATTTTGGAGGCTACAGATCACGAATTCAGCCCGAGGCTATTCTCCACATATAATGAAGTCTATTGATCCAATTCTCCAAGGATGATGAAGCCCATTAAGCACCGATTTGGGCGAATTTATTTTCGGATGGCATTATCGTAATATCTTGGGGGATTTTTTTCGAAAGGCCCTTTTTCATTGGTTTTTGAAGGCTACTGATCACGGATTCGGCCTGAGGCTATTCTTCAACGTCGATTAAGTCCATTAAGGACCGATTTGGACGGATTTCCTCCGGGTCCATTTTTGGCCGATTGCAAAGGGGTACCATCACAGATTTCGGGCGATTTTCCGAAATGCCATTTTCTCTCTATTTTGGAGGCTACAGATCATGGATTCAGCCCGAGGCTATTCTCCACATATAATGAAGTCTATTGATCCAATTCTCCAAGGATGATGAAGCCCATTAAGCACCGATTTGGGCAAATTTATTTTCGGATGGCATTATCGTAATATCTTGGGGTCAAAAGACCCTTTTCCATTGGTTTTTGAAGGCTACTGATCACGGATTCGGCCTGAGGCTATTCATCAACGTCGATTAAGTCCATTAAGGACCGATTTGGGCGGATTTCTTCCGGGTCCATTTTTGGCAGATTGCAAAGGGGTACCATCACAGATTTCGGGCGATTTTTCCGAAATGCCATTTTCTCTCTATTTTGGAGGCTACAGATCACGAATTCAGCCCGAGGCTATTCTCCACATATAATGAAGTCTATTGATCCAATTCTCCAAGGATGATGAAGCCCATTAAGCACCGATTTGGGCAAATTTATTTTCGGATGGCATTATCGTAATATCTTGGGGTCAAAAGACCCTTTTCCATTGGTTTTTGAAGGCTACTGATCACGGATTCGGCCTGAGGCTATTCTTCAACGTCGATTAAGTCCATTAAGGACCGATTTGGGCGGATTTCTTCCGGGTCCATTTTTGGCAGATTGCAAAGGGGTACCATCACAGATTTCGGGCGATTTTTCCGAAATGCCATTTTCTCTCTATTTTGGAGGCTACAGATCACGAATTCAGCCCGAGGCTATTCTCCACATATAATGAAGTCTATTGATCTAATTCTCCAAGGATAATGAAGCCCATTAAGCACCGATTTGGGCGAATTTATTTTCGGATGGCATTATCGTAATATCTTGGGGGATTTTTTTCGAAAGGATCACGAATTCAGCCCGAGGCTATTCTCCACATATAATGAAGTCTATTGATCTAATTCTCCAAGGATAATGAAGCCCATTAAGCACCGATTTGGGCGAATTTATTTTCGGATGGCATTATCGTAATATCTTGGGGGTTTTTTTTCGAAAGGCCCTTTTCCATTGGTTTTTGAAGGCTACTGATCACGGATTCGGCCTGAGGCTATTCTTCAACGTCGATTAAGTCCATTAAGGACTGATTTGAGCGGATTTCTTCCGGGTCCATTTTTGGCAGATTGCAAAGGGGTACCATCACAGATTTCGGGCGAATTTTCCGAAATGCCATTTTCTCTCTATTTTGGAGGCTACAGATCACGGATTCAGCCCGAGGCTATTCTCCACATATAATGAAGTCTATTGATCCAACTCTCCAAGGATGATGAAGCCCATTAAGCACCGATTTGGGCGAATTTATTTTCGGATGGCATTATCGTAATATCTTGGGGGATTTTTTTCGAAAGACCCTTTTCTATTGGTTTTTTAAGGCTACTGATCACGGATTCAGCCGGAGGCTATTCTTTAACGTCGATTAAGTCCATTAAGGACCGATTTGGGCGGATTTCTTCCGGGTCCATTTTTGGCAGATTGCAAAGGGGTACCATCACAGATTTCGGGCGATTTTTCCGAAATGCCATTTTCTCTCTATTTTGGAGGCTACAGATCACTTATTCAGCCCGAGGCTATTCTCCACATATAATGAAGTGTATTGATCCAATTCTCCAAGGATGATGAAGCCCATTAAGCACCGATTTGGGCGAATTTTTTTTCGGATGGCATTATCGTAATATCTTGTGGGATTTTTTTCGAAAGGCCCTTTTCCATTGATTTTTGAAGGCTACTGATCACGGAGTCGGCCTGAGGCTATTCTTCAACGTCGATTAAGTCCTTTAAGGATCGATTTGGGCGGATTTCTTCCGGGTCCATTTTTGGCAGATTGCAAAGGGGTACCATCACAGATTTCGGGCGATTTTTCCGAAAGGCCATTTTCTCTCTATTTTGGAGGCTACAGATCACGGATTCAGCCCGTGGCTATTCTCCACATATAATGAAGTCTATTGATCCAATTCTCCAAGGATGATGAAGCCCATTAAGCACCGATTTGGGCGAATTTATTTTCGGATGGCATTATCGTAATATCTTGGGGGATTTTTTTCGAAAGGCCCTTGTCCAATGGTTTTTGAAGGTTACTGATCACGGATTCGGCCTGAGGCTATTCTTCAACGTCGATTAAGTCCATTAAGGACCAATTTGGTCGGATTTCTTCCGGGTCCATTTTTGGCAGATTGCAAAGGGGTACTACCATCACAGTTTTCGGGCGATTTTTCCGAAATGCCATTTACTCTCTATTTTGGAGGATACAGATCACGGATTCAGCCCGAGGCTATTCTCCACATATAATGAAGTCTATTGATCCAATTCTCCAAGGATGATGAAGCCCATTAAGCACCGATTTGGGCGAATTTATTTTCGGATGGCATTATCGTAATATCTTTGGGGATTTTTTTCGAAAGGCCCTTTTCCATTGGTTTTTGAAGGCTACTGATCACGGATTCGGCCTGAGGCTATTCTTCAACGTCGATTAAGTACATTAAGGACCGATTTGGGCGGATTTCTTCCGGGTCCATTTTTGGCAGATTGCAAAGGGGTACCATCACAGATTTCGGGCGATTTTTCCGAAATGCCATTTTCTCTCTATTTTGGAGGCTACAGATCACGAATTCAGCCCGAGGCTATTCTCCACATATAATGAAGTCTATTGATCTAATTCTCCAAGGATAATGAAGCCCATTAAGCACCGATTTGGGCGAATTTATTTTCGAATGGCATTATCGTAATATCTTGGGGGATTTTTTTCGAAAGGCCCTTTTCCATTGGTTTTTGAAGGCTACTGATCACGGATTCGGCCTGAGGCTATTCTTCAACGTCGATTAAGTCCATTAAGGACTGATTTGAGCGGATTTCTTCCGGGTCCATTTTTGGCAGATTGCAAAGGGGTACCATCATAGATTTCGGGCGAATTTTCCGAAATGCCATTTTCTCTCTATTTTGGAGGCTACAGATCACGGATTCAGCCCGAGGCTATTCTCCACATATAATGAAGTCTATTGATCCAACTCTCCAAGGATGATGAAGCCCATTAAGCACCGATTTGGGCGAATTTATTTTCGGATGGCATTATCGTAATATCTTGGGGGATTTTTTTCGAAAGACCCTTTTCTATTGGTTTTTTAAGGCTACTGATCACGGATTCGGCCGGAGGCTATTCTTTAACGTCGATTAAGTCCATTAAGGACCGATTTGGGCGGATTTCTTCCGGGTCCATTTTTGGCAGATTGCAAAGGGGTACCATCACAGATTTCGGGCGATTTTTCCGAAATGCCATTTTCTCTCTATTTTGGAGGCTACAGATCACGGATTCAGCCCGAGGCTATTCTCCACATATAATGAAGTGTATTGATCCAATTCTCCAAGGATGATGAAGCCCATTAAGCACCGATTTGGGCGAATTTTTTTTCAGATGGCATTATCGTAATATCTTGTGGGATTTTTTTCGAAAGGCCCTTTTCCATTGATTTTTGAAGGCTACTGATCACGGAGTCGGCCTGAGGCTATTCTTCAACGTCGATTAAGTCCTTTAAGGACCGATTTGGGCGGATTTCTTCCGGGTCCATTTTTGGCAGATTGCAAAGGGATACCATCACAGATTTCGGGCGATTTTTCCGAAAGGCCATTTTCTCTCTATTTTGGAGGCTACAGATCACGGATTCAGCCCGTGGCTATTCTCCACATATAATGAAGTCTATTGATCCAATTCTCCAAGGATGATGAAGCCCATTAAGCACCGATTTGGGCGAATTTATTTTCGGATGGCATTATCGTAATATCTTGGGGGATTTTTTTCGAAAGGCCCTTGTCCATTGGTTTTTGAAGGTTACTGATCACGGATTCGTCCTGAGGCTATTCTTCAACGTCGATTAAGTCCATTAAGGACCAATTTGGTCGGATTTCTTCCGGGTCCATTTTTGGCAGATTGCAAAGGGGTACCATCACAGTTTTCGGGCGATTTTTCCGAAATGCCATTTACTCTCTATTTTGGAGGATACAGATCACGGATTCAGCCCGAGGCTATTCTCCACATATAATGAAGTCTATTGATCCAATTCTCCAAGGATGATGAAGCCCATTAAGCACCGATTTGGGCGAATTTATTTTCGGATGGCATTATCGTAATATCTTGGGGGATTTTTTTCGAAAGGCCCTTTTCCATTGGTTTTTGAAGGCTACTGATCACGGATTCGGCCTGAGGCTATTCTTCAACGTCGATTAAGTCCATTAAGGACCGATTTGGGCGGATTTCTTCCGGGTCCATTTTTGGCAGATTGCAAAGGGGTACCATCACAGATTTCGGGCGATTATTCCGAAATGCCATTTTCTCTCTATTTTGGAGGCTACAGATCACGGATTCAGCCCGAGGATATTCTCCACATATAATGAAGTCTATTGATCCAATTCTCCATGGATGATGAAGCCCATTAAGCACCGATTTGGGCGAATTTATTTTCGGATGGCATTATCGTAATATCTTGGGGGATTTTTTTCGAAAGGCCCTTTTTCATTGGTTTTTGAAGGCTACTGATCACGGATTCGGCCTGAGGCTATTCTTCAACGTCGATTAAGTCCATTAAGGACCGATTTGGACGGATTTCCTCCGGGTCCATTTTTGGCCGATTGCAATGGGGTACCATCACAGATTTCGGGCGATTTTCCGAAATGCCATTTTCTCTCTATTTTGGAGGCTACAGATCATGGATTCAGCCCGAGGCTATTCTCCACATATAATAAAGTCTATTGATCCAATTCTCCAAGGATGATGAAGCCCATTAAGCACCGATTTGGGCAAAATTATTTTCGGATGGCATTATCGTAATATCTTGGGGTCAAAAGACCCTTTTCCATTGGTTTTTGAAGGCTACTGATCACGGATTCGGCCTGAGGCTATTCTTCAACGTCGATTAAGTCCATTTAGGAACGATTTGGGTGGATTTCTTCCGGGTCCATTTTTGGCAGATTGCAAAGGGGTACCATCACAGATTTCGATCATTTTTTCCGAAATGCCATTTTCTCTCTATTTTGGAGGCTACAGATCACGGATTCAGCCCGAGGCTATTCTCCACATAAAATGAAGTCTGTTGATCCAATTCTCCAACGATGATGAAGCCCATTAAGCACCGATTTGGGCGAATTTATTTTCGGATGGCATTATCGTAATATCTTGGGGGGATTTTTTTCGAAAGGCCCTTTTCCATTGGTTTTTCGAGGCTACTGATCACGGATTCAGCCTGTGGCTATTCTTCAACGTCGATTAAGTCTATTAAGGACCGATTTGGGCGGATTTCTTCCGGGTTCATTTTTGGCAGATTGCAATGGGGTACCATCACAGATTTCGGGCGATTTTTCCGAAATACCATTTTCTCTCTATTTTGGAGGCTACAGATCACGGATTCGGCCCGAGGCTATTCTCCACATATAATGAAGTCTATTGATCCAATTCTCCAAGGATGATGAAGCCCATTAAGCACCGATTTGGGCGAATTTATTTTCGGATGGCATTATCGTAATATCTTGGGGGATTTTTTTCGAAAGGCCTTTTCTATTGATTTTTGAAGGCTACTGATCACGGATTCGGCCTGAGGCTATTCTTCAACGTCGATTAAGTTCATTAAGGACCGATTTGGGCGGATTCCTCCCGGGTCCATTTTTCCGAAATGCCATTTTCTCTCTATTTTGAAGGCTACATATCACGGATTTAGCCCGAGGCTATTCTCCACATATAATGAAGTCTATTGATCCAATTCTCCAATGATGATGAAGCCCATCAAGCACCGATTTGGGCGAATTTATTTTCGAATGGCATTATCGTAATATCTTGGGGGATTTTTTTCGAAAGGCCCTTTTCCATTGGTTTTTGAAGGCTACTGATCACGGATTCGGCCTGAGGCTATTCTTCAACGTCGATTAAGTCCATTAAGGACCGATTTGGGCGGATTTCTTCCGGGTCCATTTTTGGCAGATTGCAAAGGGGTACCATCACAGATTTCGGGCGATTTTTCCGAAATGCCATTTTCTCTCTATTTTAGAGGCTACAGATCACGAATTCAGCCCGAGGCTATTCTCCACATATAATGAAGTCTATTGATCCAATTCTCCAAGGATGATGAAGCCCATTAAGCACCGATTTGGGCGAATTTATTTTCGGATGGCATTATCGTAATATCTTGGGGGATTTTTTTCGAAAGGCCCTTTTTCATTGGTTTTTGAAGGCTACTGATCACGGATTCGGCCTGAGGCTATTCTTCAACGTCGATTAAGTCCATTAAGGACCGATTTGGACGGATTTCTTCCGGGTCCATTTTTGGCCGATTGCAAAGGGGTACCATCACAGATTTCGGGCGATTTTCCGAAATGCCATTTTCTCTCTATTTTGGAGGCTACAGATTATGGATTCAGCCCGAGGCTATTCTCCACATATAATGAAGTCTATTGATCCAATTCTCCAAGGATGATGAAGCCCATTAAGCACCGATTTAGGCGAATTTATTTTTCGGATGGCATTATCGTAATATCTTGGGGGATTTTTTTCGAAAGGCCCTTTTGCATTGGTTTTTGAAGGCTACTTATCACGGATTTGGCCTATGGCTATTCTTCAACGTCGATTAAGTCTATTAAGGACCGATTTGGGCGGATTTCTTCCGGGTCCATTTTTGGCAGATTGCAATGGGGTACCATCACAAATTTCGGGCGATTTTTCCGAAATGCCATTTTCTCTCTATTTTGGAGGCTACAGATCACGGATTCGGCCCGAGGCTATTCTCCACATATAATGAAGTCTATTGATCCAATTCTCCAAGGATGATGAAGCCCATTAAGCACCGATTTGGGCGAATATATTTACGGATGGCATTATCGTAATATCTTGCAGGATTTTTTTCGAAAGTCCTTTTCCATTGATTTTTGAAGGCTACTGATCACGGATTCGGCCTGAGGCTATTCTTCAACGTCGATTAAGTTCATTAAGGACCGATTTGGGCGGATTCCTTCTGGGTCCATTTTTCCGAAATGCCATTTTCTCTCTATTTTGGAGGCTACAGATCACGGATTTAGCCCGAGGCTATTCTCCACATATAATGAAGTCTATTGATCCAATTCTCCAAGGATGATGAAGCCCATTAAGCACCGATTTGGGCGAATTTATTTTCGAATGGCATTATCGTAATATCTTGGGGGATTTTTTTCGAAAGGCCCTTTTCCATTGGTTTTTGAAGGCTACTGATCACGGATTCGGCCTGAGGCTATTCTTCAACGTCGATTAAGTCCATTAAGGACCGATTTGGGCGGATTTCTTCCGGGTCCAATTTTGGCAGATTGCAAAGGGGTACCATCACAGATTTCGGGCGATTTTTCCGAAATGCCATTTTCTCTCTATTTTGGAGGCTACAGATCACGAATTCAGCCCGAGGCTATTCTCCACATATAATGAAGTCTATTGATCCAATTCTCCAAGGATGATGAAGCCCATTAAGCACCGATTTGGGCGAATTTATTTTCGGATGGCATTATCGTAATATCTTGGGGGATTTTTTTCGAAAGGCCCTTTTCCATTGGTTTTTGAAGGCTACTGATCACGGATTCGGCCTGAGGCTATTCTTCAACGTCGATTAAGTCCATTAAGGACCGATTTGGACGGATTTCCTCCGGGTCCATTTTTGGCCGATTGCAAAGGGGTACCATCACAGATTTCGGGCGATTTTCCGAAATGCCATTTTCTCTCTATTTTGGAGGCTACAGATCATGGATTCAGCCCGAGGCTATTCTCCACATATAATGAAGTCTATTGATCCAATTCTCCAAGGATGATGAAGCCCATTAAGCACCGATTTGGGCAAATTTATTTTCGGATGGCATTATCGTAATATCTTGGGGGATTTTTTTTCGAAAGGCCCTTTTCCATTGGTTTTTGAAGGCTACTGATCACGGATTCGGCCTGAGGTTATTCTTCAACGTCGATTAAGTCCATTAAGGACCGATTTGGGCGGATTTCTTCCGGGTCCATTTTTGGCAGATTGCAAAGGGGTACCATCACAGATTTCGGGCGATTTTTCCGAAATGCCATTTTCTCTCTATTTTGGAGGCTACAGATCACGGATTCAGCCCGAGGCTATTCTCCACATATAATGAAGCCTATTGATCCAATTCTCCAAGGATGATGAAGCCCATTAAGCACCGATTTGGGCGAATTTATTTTCGGATGGCATTATCGTAATATCTTTGGGATTTTTTTCGAAAGGCCCTTTTCCATTGGTTTTTGATGGCTACTGATCACGGATTCGGCCTGAGGCTATTCTTAAACGTCGATTAAGTCCATTAAGGACCGATTTGGGCGGATTTCTTCCGGGTCCATTTTTGGCAGATTGCAAAAGGGTACCATCACAAATTTCGAGCGATTTTTCCGAAATGCCATTTTCTCTCTATTTTGGAGACTACAGATCACGAATTCAGCCTGAGGCTATTCTCCATATATAATAAAGTCTATTGATCCAATTCTCCAAGGATGATGAAGCCCATTAAGCACCGATTTGGGCAAATTTATTTTCGGATGGCATTATCGTAATATCTTGGGGGATTTTTTTCGAAAGGCCCTTTTCCATTGGTTTTTGAAGGCTACTGATCACGGATTCGGCCTGAGGCTATTCTTCAACGTCGATTAAGTCCATTAAGGACCGATTTGGGCGGATTTCTTCCGGGTCCATTTTTGGCAGATTGCAAAGGGGTACCATCAGAGATTTCGAGCGATTTTTCCGAAATGTCATTTTCTCTCTATTTTGGAGGCTACAGATCACGGATTCAGCCCGAAGCTATTCTCCATATATAATGAAGTCTATTGATCCAATTCTCCAAGGATGATGAAGCACATTAAGCACCGATTTGGGCGAATTTATTTTCGGATGGCATTATCGTAATATCTTGGGGGATTTTTTTCGAAAGGCCCTTTTCCATTGGTTTTTGAAGGCTACTGATCACGGATTCGGCCTGAGGCTATTCTTCAACGTCGATTATGTCCATTAAGGACCGATTTGGGCGGATTTCTTCCGGGTCCATTTTTGGCAGATTGCAAAGGGGTACCATCACAGATTTCGGGCGATTTTTCCGAAATGCCATTTTCTCTCTATTTTGGAGGCTACAGATCACGGATTCAGCCCGAGGCTATTCTCCACATATAATGAAGTCTATTGATCCAATTCTCCAAGGATGATGAAGCCCATTAAGCACTGATTTGGGCGAATTTATTTTCGGATGGCATTATCGTAATATCTTGGGGGATTTTTTTCGAAAGGCCCTTTTCCATTGGTTTTTGAAGGCTACTAATCACGGATTCGGCCTGAGGCTATTCTTAAACGTCAATTAAGTCCATTAAGGACCGATTTGGGCGGATTTCTTCCGGGTCCATTTTTGGCGGATTGCAAAGGGGTACCATCACAGAATTCGAGCGATTTTTCCGAAATGCCATTTTCTCTCTATTTTGGAGGCTAGAGATCACGGATTCAGCCCGAGGCTATTCTCCACATATAATGAAGTCTATTGATCAAATTCTCCAAGGATGATGAAGCCCATTAAGCAACGATTTGGGCGAATTTATTTTCGGATGGCATTATCGTAATATGTTGGGGGATTTTTTTCGAAAGGCCCTTTTCCATTGGTTTTTGAAGGCTACTGCTCACGGATTCGGCCTGAGGCTATTCTTCAACATCGATTAAGTCCATTAAGGACCGATTTTTGCGGATTTCTTCCGGGTCCATTTTTGGCAGATTGCAAAGGGGTACCATCACAGATTTCGGGCGATTTTTCCGAAATGCCATTTTCTCTCTATTTTGGAGACTACAGATCACGGATTCAGCCCGAGGCTATTCTCCACATATAATAAAGTCTATTGATCCAATTCTCCAAAGATGATGAAGCCCATTAAGCACCGATTTGGGCAAATTTATTTTCGGATGGCATTATCGTAATATCTTGGGGGATTTTTTTCGAAAGGCCTTTTTCCATTGTTTTTTGAAGGCTACTGATCACGGATTCGGCTTGAGGCTATTCTTCAACGTCGATTAAGTCCATTAAGGACCGATTTGGGCGGATTTCTTCCGGGTCCATTTTTGGCAGATTGCAAAGGGGTACCATCAGAGATTTCGAGCGATTTTTCCTAAATGTCATTTTCTCTCTATTTTGGAGGCTACAGATCACGGATTCAGCCCGAGGCTATTCTCCATATATAATGAAGTCTATTGATCCAATTCTCCAAGGATGATGAAGCCCATTAAGCACCGATTATGGCGAATTTATTTTCGGATGGCATTATCGTTATATCTTGGGGGATTTTTTTCGAAAGGCCCTTTTCCATTGGTTTTTGAAGGCTACTGATCACGGATTCGGCCTGAGGCTATTCTTCAACGTCGATTAAGTCCATTAAGGACCGATTTGGGCGGATTTCTTCCGGGTCCATTTTTGGCAGATTGCAAAGGGGTACCATCACAGATTTCGAGCGATTTTTCCGAAATGCCATTTTCTCTCTATTTTGGAGGCTACAGATCACGGATTCAGCCCGAGGCTATTCTCCATATATAATAAAGTCTATTGATCCAATTCTCCAAGGATGATGAAGCCCATTAAGCACCGATTTGGGAGAATTTATTTTCGGATGGCATTATCGTAATATCTTGGGGGATTTTTTTTCGAAAGGCCCTTTTCCATTGGTTTTTGAAGGCTACTGATCACGGATTCGGCCTGAGGTTATTCTTCAACGTCGATTAAGTCCATTAAGGACCGATTTGGGCGGATTTCTTCCGGGTCCATTTTTGGCAGATTGCAAAGGGGTACCATCACAGATTTCGGGCGATTTTTCCGAAATGCCATTTTCTCTCTATTTTGGAGGCTACAGATCACGGATTCAGCCCGAGGCTATTCTCCACATATAATGAAGCCTATTGATCCAATTCTCCAAGGATGATGAAGCCCATTAAGCACCGATTTGGGCGAATTTATTTTCGGATGGCATTATCGTAATATCTTGGGGGATTTTTTTCGAAAGGCCCTTTTCCATTGGTTTTTGATGGCTACTGATCACGGATTCGGCCTGAGGCTATTCTTAAACGTCGATTAAGTCCATTAAGGACCGATTTGGGCGGATTTCTTCCGGGTCCATTTTTGGCAGATTGCAAAGGGGTACCATCACAGATTTCGAGCGATTTTTCCGAAATGCCATTTTCTCTCTATTTTGGAGGCTACAGATCACGAATTCAGCCTGAGGCTATTCTCCATATATAATAAAGTCTATTGATCCAATTCTCCAAGGATGATGAAGCCCATTAAGCACCGATTTGGGCAAATTTATTTTCGGATGGCATTATCGTAATATCTTGGGGGATTTTTTTCGAAAGGCCCTTTTCCATTGGTTTTTGAAGGCTACTGATCACGGATTCGGCCTGAGGCTATTCTTCAACGTCGATTAAGTCCATTAAGGACCGATTTGATTTTCGGCGATTTTTCCGAAATGCCATTTCTTCCGATTTTGGACGCTACAGATCACGAAATCAGGCCGAGGCTATTCTCCACCGATAATGAAGTCTATAGATCCTATTCTCCACGGATGTTAAGTTCATGAAGCATCGATTTGGGCCAATCTATTTTTCGATGGCATTTTCGTAATTTTTTGCGTGTCGAAAGGCCATTTTCTTTGGATTTTGAAGGCTGCAGATCACGGATTTGGCCCGAGGCTATTCTTCAAGGATGATTAAATCCATTAAACACAGATCTGGGCGGATTTATTCTGGGTCAATTTTTGGCAGGTTGCAAAGGGGTACCATCACAGATTTGGGGCGATTTTTCCGAAATGCCATTTTCTTCCAATTTTGGAGGCTACAGATCACAGAATCAAGCCAAGGCTATTCACCACCGATAATGAAGTATATTGGTCATTTCTCCACAGATGATAAGTCCATTAATCATCCATTTGGGCCGATTTATTTTCATATGGCATTTTTCGTAATTTTGTGGGCGTTGAAAGGCCATTTTCTTTGGATTTTGGAGACTATAGATCACGGATTCGGCCAGAGGCTATTCTTCAAGAATGATTAAGTCCATTAAGCACTGATCTGGGAGGATTTTTTCCGGGTCAATATTTTTGCAGATTGCATAGGGGTACCATCACAGTGTTTGGGCGATTATTCCGAAATGCCATTTTCTTTCGATTATGGAGGCTACCAATCACAAAATCAGGCCAAGGCTATTCTCCACCGATAATGAACTCTATTGATCCTATTCTCAATGGTTGATAAGTCAATTACGCACCAATTTGTGCCAATTTATTTTTGGATAGCATTTTCGTAATTTTGTGAGCGTCGAAAGGCCATTTTCTTTGGATTTTGAAGACTACTGATCACGGATTCGGCCTGAGGCTATTCTTCAAGGATGATAAAGTCCATTAAGCACCGATCTGGGCGGATTTATTCCGGGTCAATTTTTGCCAGATTGCAAAGGGGTCCCATCACAAATTTTATGCGATTTTTCTGAAATCCAATTTCCTTTCGATTCTGCAGTCTACAGATCACGGAATAAGGCCGAGGCTATTCTCCACCGATAATGAACTCTATTGATCCTATTCTCCATGGATGATAAGTCCATTAAGCCCCAATTTGTGCCCATTTATTATCGGATGGTATTTTCGTAATTTTGTGGTCGTCGAAAGTCCATTTCCTTGGGATTTTGAAGGCTACAGATCAAGGATTCGGCCAGAGGCTATTCTTCAAGGATGATTAAGTCCATTAAGCACCAATCTGGGCTGATTTATTCCGGATCAATTTTGCAATATTGCAACGGGGTACCTTCATATATTTTGGGCGATTTTTACGAAATGCCATTTTCTTTTGAATATGGAAGCTACCGATCACGAAATCAGGCCGAGGCTATTCTCCACCGATAATGAATTCTATTGATCCTATTCTCCACGGATGATAAGTCCATTAAGTACCGATTTTGGCCAATTCGTTTTCGGATGGCATTTTCATAATTTTGTGTACGTCGAAAGGCCATTTTCTTTGGATTTTGAAGACTACTGATCACGAATTCAGCCGGAGGCTATTCTTCAAGGATGATTAAGTCCACAAAGCACCGATCTAGGCGGATTTATTCTGGATCAGTTTTTGGCAGATTGCAGAGGGGTACCATCACAGATTTTGGGTGATTTTCCGAAATGCCGTTTTCTTTCGATTTTGGAGGCTGCAGAGCACGCAATCAGGCCAAGGCTATTCTCCACCGATAATGAAGTCTATTGATCCTATTCTCCACGGATGATAAGTCCATTAAGCATCGATATGGGCCAATTTATTCTCGGATGGCATTTTCATAATTTTGTGGGCGTCGAAAGGCCATTTTCTTTGGATTTTGAAGACTACTGATCACGAATTCAGCCGGAGGCTATTCTTCAAGGTTGCTTAAGTCCACAAAGCACCGATCTAGGCGGATTTATTCCGGATCAGTTTTTGGCAGATTGCAGAGGGGTACCATCAAAGATTTTGGGTGATTTTTCCGAAATGCCGTTTTCTTTCGATTCTGGAGGCTGAAGAGTACGCAATCAGGCCGAGGCTATTCTCCACCGATAATGAAGTCTATTGATCCTATTCTCCACGGATGATAAGCCCATTAAGCACCAATATGGGCCAATTTATTCTCGGATGGCGTTTTCATAATTTTGTGGGTGTCGAAAGGCCATTTTCTTTGGATTTTGAAGGCTACAGATCACAGATTCGGCCTGAGACTATTCTTCAAGGATGATTAAGTCCATTAAGCACCGATCTGGGTGGATTTATTCCGGGTCAATTTTTGGCAGATTGCAAATGGGTATCATCAATAATTTTGGGCGATTTTTCCGAATTGTCATTTTCTTTCGATTTTGGAAGCTACAGATACGGAATCAGGCCAAGATTATTCTCCAGCGATAATGAAGTCTATTGATCCTATTCTGCACGGATGATAAGTCCATTAAGCACTGATTTTGGCCAATTTATTTTCGGATGGCATTTTCGTAATTTTGTGTTCGTCGAAAGGCCATTTTCTTTGGATTTTTATGACTACAGATCACAGATTTGGCCTGAGGCTATTCTTCAAGGATGATTAATTCCATTAAGCACCGATCAAGGCGGATTTATTCCGGGTCAATTTATGGCAGATTGCAAAGGTACCATCACAGATTTTGAGCGATTTTTCCGTAATGCCATTTTCTTTCGATTCTCGTGGCTACAGATCACGGAATCAGGCCGAGGCTATTCTCCACGGATAATGAAGTCTATTGATCCTATTCTCCACGGATGATAAGACCATTAAGCACCGATTTGGGCCAATTTACTTTCGAATGGCACTTTCGTAATTTTGTGTGCGTCGATAGGCCATTTTCTTTGGATTTTGAAGGCTACAGATCACGGATTCGGCCTGAGGCTATTCTTCAAGGATGATTAAGTCCATTAAGCACAGATCAGGGCGGATATATTCCGGGTCATTTTTTGGCAGATTGCAAAGGGCTATCATCACAGATTTTGTGCGATTTTTCCGAATTGTCATTTTCTTTTGATTTTGGAAGCTACAGATACGGAATCAGGCCAAGGCTATTCTCCAGCGATAATGAAGTCTATTGATCCTATTCTGCACGGATGATAAGTCCATTAAGCACTGATTTTGGCCAATTTATTTTCGGATGGCATTTTCGTAATTTTGTGGGCGTCGAAAGGCCATTTTCTTTGGATTTTGATGACTACAGATCACGGATTTGGCCTGAGGCTATTCTTTAAGGATGATTAATTCCATTAAGCACCGATCTAGGCGGATTTATTCCGGGTCAATTTTTGGCAGATTGCAAAGGTGTACCATCACAGATTTTGGTCGATTTTTCCGAAATGCCATTTTCTTTCGATTCTGGAGGCTACAGATCACAGAATCACACCGAGGCTATTTTCCACCGATAATGAAGTCTATTGATCCTATTGTCCACGGATGATAATTCCATCAAGCACCAATTTTAGCCCATTTATTTTTGTATGGCATTTTCGTAATTTTGAGGCCGTCGAAAGGCCATTTTCTTTGGATTTGGAAGGCTACAGATCACATATTCGGCCTGAGGCTATTCTTCAAGGATGATTAAGTCCATTAAGCACCGATCTGGCCGGATTTATTCTGGGTAACTTTTTGGCAGATTGCAATGGGGTACCATCATAGATTTTGGTTGATTATTCCGAAATGCCATTTTCTTTCGATTCTGGAGGCTACCGATCACAAAATCGGGACGAGGCTATTCTCCACCAATAATGAACTTTATTGTTCCTATTCTCCACGGATGATAAGTCAATTAAGCATTGATTTTGGCCAATTTATTTTTCGATGGTATTTTCGTTATTTTGTGGGCGTCGAAAAGCCATCTCCTTTGGATTTTGAAGGCTACAGATCACGGATTTGGCCTTAGGCTATTCTTCAAGGATGATTAAGTCCATTAAGCACAGATTAGGGCAGATTTATTCCGGGTCAATTTTTGGCAGATTGCAAAGGGGTATCATCACGGATTTTGGGCGATTTTTCCGAAATGCTATTTTCTTTAAATTTTGGAGGCTACAGATCACGGAATCAGGACGAGGCTATTCTCCACCGATAATCAACTCTATTGATCCTATTCTCCAAGGATGATAAGTCCATTAAGCATCGAGTTTGGCCAATTTATTTTCAGATGGCATTTTCGTAAATTTGTGGGCGTCGAAAGGCTATTTTCTTTGGATTTTGAAGACTACTGATCACGGATTCAGCCTGAGGCTATTCTTCTAGGATGATTAAGTCCTCAAACCACCGATCTAGGCAGATTTATTCCGGATCAGTTTTTGGCAGATTGCAGAGGGGTACCATCACAGATTTTGGGTGATTTTTCCGAAATGCCATTTTCTTTTGATTCTGGAGGCTGCAGAGCACGCAATCAGGTCGAGGCTATTCTCTACTGATAATGAAGTCTATTGATCCTATTCTCCACGGATGATAAATCCATTAAGCACCGATTTGGGCCAATTTATTATCGGATGGTATTTTCGTAATTTTGTGATCGTCGAAAGGCCATTTTCTTTGAATTTTGAAGGCTACAGATCACGGATTCGGCCTGAGGCTATTCTTCAAGGATGAATAAATCCATTAAGCACCGATCTAGGTGGATTTATTCTAGTTCAATTTTTGGCATATTACAACGGGGTAACATCACAGATTTTGGGCAATTTTTCTGAAATGCCATTTTCTTTCGATTCTGGAGGCTACAGATCACGGAATAAGGCCGAGGCTATTCTCCACTGATAATGAAGTCTATTGATCCTATTCTCCACGGATGATAAGTCCATTAAGCACCGATTTGGTCCAATTTAATTTCGAATGCATTTTCGTAATTTTGTGGCCGTTGTAAAGCCAATTTCCATAAAATTTGAAGGCCATAGATCATGGATTCGGCCTGAGGCTATTCTTCAAGGTTGATTAAGTCAATTAACCACCGATCAGGGCGGTTTTATTTTGGGTCAATTTTTGGCAGATTGCAAATGGGTACCATCATAGATTTTGCTCGATTGTTCCAAAATGTCATTTTCTTTCGATTCTGGAGGCTACAGATTTTGGAATCATCCTGAGGCAATTCTCCACCGTTAATGAAGTCTATTGATCTTATTCTCCACGGATGATAAGTAAATTAAGCACCGATTAGGGCCAATTTATTTTCGGATGACATTTTCGTAATTTTGTTGGCGTCGAAAGGCCATTTTCTTCGGATTTTGAAGGCTACAGATCAGGGATTTGGCCTGAGGCTATTCTTCAAGGATGATTAAGTCCACTAAGCACCGATCTAGGAGGATTTATTCAGGTTCAATTTTTGGCAGATTGCAATGGGGTACCATCACAGATTTTGGGCAAATTTTCCGAATGCCATTTTTTTCAATTCTGTAGGCTACATATCACGCAATCAGGTCAAGGCTATTCTCCACTGATAATGAAGTCTATTGATCCTATTCTCCACGGATGATAAATCCATTAAGCACCGATTTGGGCCAATTTATTATTGGATGATATTTTCGTAAATTTGTGGGCGTCGAAAGGCCATTTTCTTTGAATTTTGAAGGCTACAGATCACGGATTCGGCCTGAGGCTATTCTTCAAGGATGATTAAATCCATTAAGCACCGATCTAGGTGGATTTATTCTAGTTCAATTTTTGGCATATTACAACGGTGTACCATCACAGATTTTGGGAAATTTTTCCTAAATGCCATTTTCTTCCAATTCTGGAGGCTACAGATCACGGAATAAGGCCGAGGCTATTCTCCACTGATAATGAAATCTATTGATCCTATTCTCCACGGATGATAAGTCCATTAAGGACCGATTTGCTCCAATTTATTTTCGGATGCATTTTCGTAATTTTGTGGCCGTCGAAAAGCCAATTTCCTTCAAATTTGAAGGCAATAGACCATGGATTCGGCCTAGGCTATTCTTTAAGGATGATTAAGTCAATTAAGCACCGATCTGGGCGGTTTTATTTTGGGTCAATTTTTGGCAGATTGCAAATGGGTACCACCATAGATTTTGGTCGATTTTTCCAAAATGTCATTTTCTTTCGATTCTGGAGGCTACAGATTTTGGAATCATCCTGAGGCTATTCTCCACCGTTAATGAAGTCTATTGATCTTATTCTCCACGAATGATAAGTCAATTAAGCACCAATTTGAGCCAATTTATTTTCGTATGGCATTTTCGTAATTTTGTGGCCGTCGAAAGGCCATTTTCCTTGGATTTTGAAGGCTACAGATCACAGATTCGGCCTGGGGCTATTCTTCAAGGATGATGAAGTCCACTAAGCACCGATCTAGGATTTATTCAGGTTCAATTTTTGGCAAATTGCAATGGGGTACCATCACAGATTTTGGGCAAATTTTCCGAATGCCATTTTTTTCGATTCTGTAGGCTACATATCACGGAATCAGGCCAAGGTATTCTCCACCGATAATGAACTCTATTAATCCTATTCTCCATGGAAGATATATCCATTAAGCACCGATTTTGGCCAATTTATTTTCGGATGGCATTTTCTTAATTTTGTGGGCGTCGAAAAGCCATTTTCTCAGGATTTTGAAGGCTACAGATCACGGATTCGGCCTGAGGCTATTCTTCAAGGATGATTAAATCCATTACGCACCGATTTGGGCGGATTTATTTCTGGTCAATTTTTGGCAGATTGCACAAAGGGTACCATCACAGATTTTGGTCGATTTTTCCGATATGCCATTTTCTTTCGATTCTGGAGGCTACAGATCTTGGAATCATCCAGAGGCTATTCTCCACCGTTAATGAAGTCTATTGATCTTATTCTCCACGGATGATAAGTCCATTAAGCACCGATTCGGGCCAATTTATTTTCGGATGGCATTTTCGGAATTTTGTGGGCGTCGAAAGGCCATTTTCTTTGGATTTTGAAGGCTACATATCACAGATTCGACCTGAGACTACTCTTCAAGGATGATTAAGTCCATTAAGCATCGTTCTGGGTAGATTTATTCCAGGTCAATTTTTGGCAAGATGCAAAGGGGTACCATCACAGATTTTGGGCGATTTTTAAGTAATGCCATTTTCTTTCGATTCTGGAGACTAGAGATCACGGAATCAGGCCGAGGCTATTCTCCCGTGATAATGAAGTCTATTGATCTTATTCTCAACGGATTATAAGACCATTAAGCAACGATTTGGGCCAATTTATTTTGGGAAGGCATTTTTGGAATTTTGTGGGCATCGAAAGGCCATTTTCTTTGGATTTTGAAGGCTACTGATCACAGATTCGTTCTGAGGCTATTCTTCAAGGATGATTAATTCCATTAAGCACAGATCATGGCGGATTTATTCCGGGTGAATTTTTGGCAGATTGCAAATGGGTACCATCACAATTTTGGGGGATTTTTACGAAATGCCATTTTCTTTTGATTATGGAAGCTACCAATCACGAAATCAGGCCGAGGCTATTCTCCACCAATAATGAACTCTATTGATCATATTCTCCACGGATGATAAATCCATTAAACACCGATTTTGGCCAATTTATTTTCGGATGGCATTTTCGTAATTTTGTGGGCGTCGAAAGGCCATTTTCTTTGGATTTTGAAGACTACTGATCACGGATTCGGCCTGAGGCTATTCTTCAAGGATGATTAAGTCCACAAAGCACCGATCTAGGCGGATTTATTCTGGATCAATTTTTGGCAGATTGCAAAAGGGTACCATCACAGATTTTGGGTGATTTTTCCGAAATGCCATTTTCTTTCGATTTTGGAGGCTACAGAGCACGGAATCAGGCCGAGGCTATTCTCCACCTATAATGAAGTCTATTGATCCTATTCTCCATGGATGATAATTCCATTAAGCACCGATTTGGGCCAATTTATTATCGGATGGTATTTTCGTAATTTGTGGGCATCGAAAGACAATTTTCTTTGAATTTTGAAGGCTACAGATCACGGATTTGGCCTGAGGCTATTCTTCAAGGATGATTATGTCCATTAAGCACTGATCTAGGTGGATTTATTCCGGATCAGTTTTTGACAGATTGCATAGGGGAACCATCATAGATTTTGGGTGATTTTTCAGAAATGCCATTTTCTTTCGATTCTGGAGGCTACAGAGCACGCAATCAGGCCGAGGCTATTCTCCACCGAAAATGAAGTCTATTGATCCTATTCTCCACGGATGATAAGTCCATTAAGCACCGATTTGGGCCAATTTATTATCGGATGGTATTTTCGTAATTTTGTGGGTGTCGAAAGGCCATTTACTTTGAATTTTGAAGGCTACAGATCACGGATTCGGTCTGAGGCTATTCTTCAAGGATGATTAAGGATGGTAAATTGCAAAGGGGTACCAGCACAGATTTTGGGTGATTTTTCCTAAATGCCATTTTCTATTGATTTTGGAGGCTAGAGATCACGGAATCAGGCCGAGGCTATTCTCCACCGATAATGAAGTCTATTGATTCTATTCTCCACAGATGATAAGTCCATTAAGTATTGATTTGGGGCAATTTATTTTCTGACGGCATTTTCGTAATTTTTTGGCGTTGAAAGGACATTTTCTTTGGATTTTGAAGGCTACAGATCATGGATTCGGCTTGAGGCTATTCTTCAAGGAAGATTAAGTCCATTAAGCACCAATCTGGGTGGATTTATTCAGTGTCAATTTTTGGCAGATTGCAAAGGGGTACCTGCCCAGATTTTGGGCGATTTTTCAGAAATGCCATTTTCTATCGATTCTGGAGGCTATAGATCACAGAATCTTAGCGAGGCTATTCTCCACCGTTAATGAAGTCTATTGATCTTATTCTCCACGGATGATAAGTCCATTAAGCACCGATTTGGCCAATTTATTTTCGGATGGCATTTTCGAAATTTTATGAGCGTCGAAAGGCCATTTTCTTTGGATTTTGAAGGCTACTGATCACAGATTTGGCCTGAGGCTATTCTTCAAGGATGATTAAATCCATTAAGCACCGATCTGGGCAAAATTATTCTTGGTCAATTTTTGGCAGATTGCAAAGGGGTTCCATCACGGATTTTGGGCGATTTTTCCGAAAAGTCATTTTCTTTCGATTCTGGAGGCTACAGATCACGAAATCATACCGAGGCTATTCTCCACCGATACCGATAATGAAGTCTATTTATCCTATTCTCCACCGATGATAAGTCCATTAAGCACCAATTTGGGCCAACATATTTTTGGATGCCATTTTCGTAATTTTGTGGGGGTCGAAAGGCCATTTTCTTGGGATTTTGAAGGCTACAGATTTAGGATTCGGCCAGAGGCTATTCTTCAAGGATGATTAAGTCCATTAAGCACCAATCTGGGCGAATTTATTCCGGATCAATTTTGCAATATTGCAACGGGGTACCATCACATATTTTGGACGATTTTTACGAAATGCCATTTTCTTTTGATTATGGAAGCTACCGATCTGGTCGTATTTATTCCGAGTCAATTTTTGGCAGAGATCAAAGGGGTCCCATTTTGGGCGATTTTTCCGAAATGTCATTTTCTTAACAGATCACGGAATCAGGCCGAGGTTATTCTCCACTGAAAATGAAGTCAATTGATCCCATTCTCCACGGATGATAAGTCCATTAAACACCGATTTGGGCCAATTTATTTTCAGATGTCATATTTGTAATTTTGTGGGCGTCGAAAAGCAATTTTCTTTGGATTTTGAAGGCCACTGATCACGGAATCAGGCCGAGACTATTCTTCAAGGAAGATTAAGCCCATTAAGCACCGATCTAGGAGGATTTATTCTGGGTCAATTTTTGGCAGATTGCAAAGGGGTACCATCAAAGATTTTTAGCGATTTTTCAGAAACGTAATTTTCTTTCGATTGTGAAGGCTACAGATCGATCACGGAATCAGGCCGAGACTATTCTCCGCCGATAATGAAGTCTATTGATCCTATTCTCCTCGCATGACAAGTCCATTAAGCACCGATTTGGACCAATTTATTTTCGGATGGCATTTTCGTAATTTTGTGGGCATCGAAAGAGCATTTTCTTTGGATTTTGAAGGCTACAGATCACGGATTCAGCCTGAGGCTATTCTTCACGGAAGATTAAGCCCATTAAGCACCGATCTAGGAGGATTTATTCCGGGTCAAATTTTGGCAGATTGTAAAGGGGTACCATCAAAGATTTTGAGCGATTTTTCAGAAATGTCATTTTCTTTCGATTGTGGAGGCTACAGATCGATCACGGAATTAGGCCGAGGCTATTCTCCACCGATAATGAACTATATTAATCCTATTCTCCACGGATGATAAGTCCATTAAGCACCGATTTGGGCTAATTTATTTTCGGATGGCACATTTGCAATTTTGTGGGCGTCGAAAGGCCATTTTTATTAGATTTTGAAGGCTACAAATCACGGATTCGGCCTGAGGTTATTCTTCAAGGATGATTAAGTCCATTAAGCACCGATCTGGGCGGATTTATTCCGGGTCAATTTTTGGCAGATTGCAAAGGGGTACCATCACAGATTTTGGTCGATTTTTCCGAAATGCCATTTTCTTTCGATTCTGGAGTCTACAAATCATAGAATCATCCCGAGGCTATTCTCCACTGTTAATGAAGTCTATTGATCTTATTCTCCACGAATGATAAGTCCATTAAGCACCGATTTGGACTAATTTATTTTCGGATGGCATTTTCGAAATTTTATGGGCATCGAAAGGCCATTTTCATTGGATTTTGAAGGCTACTGATCACGGATTCGGCTTGATGCTATTCTTCAAGGATGATTATGTCCATTAAGCACCGATCTGTGCAGATTTATTCCGGGTCAATTTTTGGCAGATTGCAAAGTGGTACCACACAGATTCTGGGCGATTTTTCCAAAATGTCATTTCCGTTCGATTCTGGAGGCTACCGATCATGAAATTAGGCCGAGGCTATTCTCCACCGTTAATGAACTCTAATGATCTTATTCTCCACGGATGATAAGTCCATTAAGCACCGATTTGGGCCAATTTATTTTCGGATGGCATTTTCGTAATTTTGTGGGCGTCGAAAGGCCATTTTCTTTGAATTTAGAAGGCTACAGATCACGGATTCGGCCTGAGGCTATTCTTCAAGGATGATTAAGTCTATTAAGCACCGATCTGGGCGGATTTATTCCGGGTCAATTTTTGGCAGATTGCAAAGGGGTACCATCACATATTTTGGGCGATTTTTCCAAAATGTCATTTTCTTTCGATTATGGAGGCTACAGATCACGGAATTAGGCCGAGGCTATTCTCCAGCAATAATAAAGTCTATTGATTCTATTCTACACGGATGATAAGTTCATTAAGCACCGATTAGGGCCAAATTATTTTCGTAATTTTGTGAGCGTCGAAAGACCATTTTCTTTGGATTTAGAAGGCTACAGATCACGGATTCGGCCTGAGGCTATTCTTAAAGGATGATTAAATCCATAAAGCACCGATCTGGGCGGATTTATTACTGGTCAATTTTTGGCAGATTGCAAAGGGTACCATCACAGATTTTGGTTGATTTTTCCGAAATGCCATTTTCTTTCTATTCTGGAGGCTACAAAGCACGGAATCATGCCGAGGCTATTCTCCACTGATAATGAAGTCTATTGATCCTATTATCCACGGATGATAAGTCCATTAAGCACCAATTTGGGCCAATTTATTTTCAGGTGACATTTTCGTAATTTTGTGGGCGGCGAAAGGCCATTTTCTTTCGATTTTGAAGGATACTGATCATGGATTCGGCCTGAGGCTATTCTTCAAGGATGATTAAGTCCATTAAGCACCGATCTGGGTGGATTTATTCTGGGTCAGTTTTTGGCAGATTGCAAAGGAGTACCTTCACAGATTTTGGGCGATTTTTTCGAAATGCTATTTTCTTTCAATTCTGGAGGCTATAGATCACGGAATCAGGCCGAGGCTATTCTCCACCGATAATGAAGTCTATTGACCCTATTCTCCACGAATGATAAGTCTATTAAGCACCAATTTGGGCAATTTATTTTCAGATGACATTTTCGTAATTTTGTGGGCGTCGAAAGGCCATTTTCTTTGGATTTTGTAGGCTACAGATCACGGATTTGGCCCGAGGCTATTCTTCAAGGATGATTAAGCCCATTAAGCACCGATCTGGGCAGATTTATTCAGGGTCAATTTTTGGCAGATTGCAAAGGGGTACCTTCACAAATTTTGGACGATTTTTGCGAAATGTCATTTTCTTTCGATTCTGGAGGCTATAGATCACGGAATCAGGCCGAGGCTATTCTCTACCGATAATGAAGTCTATTGATCCTATTCTCCATGGATGATAAGTCCATTAAGCACCAATTTGGGCCAATTTATTTTCGGGTGGCATTTTCGTAATTTATGGCTGACAAAATGCCATTTTCTTTGCATTCTGAAGGCTACGGGTCACGGATTCGACCTGAGGCTATTCTTCAACGATAATTAAGTCCATTAAGCACCGATCTGAGCGTATTTATTCCGGGTCAATTTTTGGCAGATTGCAAAGGGGTACCATCACAGATTTTGGGCGAATTTTTCGAAATGCGATTTTCTTTCGATTTTTGTGGCTACAGATCACGGAATCAAGCCGAGGCTATTCTCTACCGATAATGAAGTCTATTGATCCTATTCTCTACGAATGATAAGTCCATTAAGCACCGATTTGGACCAATTTATTTTCGGATGACATTTTCGTAATTTTGTGGGCGTCGAAAGGCCATTTTCTTTGGATTTTGAAGGCTACAGATCACGGATTCGGCCTGAGGCTATTCTTCAAGGATGATTAAGTCCAATAAGCACCGTTCTGTGCATATTTATTCCGGGTCAATTTTTGGTAGATTGCAAAGGGGTACCATCACAGATTTTGGGCGATTATGCCGAAATGCCATTTTCTTCCGATTCTGGAGACTATAGATCACGGAATCAGGCTGAGGCTATTCTCCTCAGATAATAAAGTCTATTGATCCTTTTCTCCACGGATGATAAGTCCATTAAGCACCGATCTGGGCGGATTTATTCGGGGTCAATTTTTGGCAGATTGCATTTCTGTACCATCTTAGATTTTGTGCGATTTTTCCGAAATGCCATTTTCTTTCCTTTCTGGAGGCTACAGATCTCAAAATTAAGCCGAGGCTATTCTCCACCGATGATGAAGTCTATTGATCCTATTCTCCACGGATGATAAGTCCTTAAGCACCAATTTGGGTCAATTTATTTTCGGATGACATTTCGTAATTTTGTGGGCGTTGGAAGGCCATTTTCTGGGGGCATTTACTTAATTTTTGGGGTGGATTTTTTTCGAAAGGACGTTTTTCTTGGATTTTGAACACTATTCTTCAACGATAATTAAGTCCATTAAGCAACGAATTAGTCGGATTCCTTCTGGTTCCATTTTTGGGAGACTCCAAAAGAGGTACCATCACTGATTTCCGGCAATTTACCTGTAATGCCATTTTCTATAAATTTTGAAGGCTACAAATCACAAATTCATGTGGCTATTCTCCAAAGATAATGTAGTTTATTGATCTTATTCTCCACTGAAGATTAAGTCCATGAAGCACCAATTAAGGCGAATTCATTTTCGGATTGCATTTTTGTAAATTTTTTGACAATATTTTTCGAAATGAAGGCTGCAGATCACGGATTCGGCCTGAGGCTATTCTTCAAATATGATTAAGTCCATTAAGCACCTATTTGGGCGGATATCTTCTCGGTCCTATTTTGGCAGACTCCAAATGTAACATCCCGTTTCGGCAAAATCCATATTGCGGTCGTTAGAAATT
This sequence comes from Linum trigynum, assembly GCA_964030455.1. Taxonomy (NCBI): domain Eukaryota; kingdom Viridiplantae; phylum Streptophyta; class Magnoliopsida; order Malpighiales; family Linaceae; genus Linum; species Linum trigynum. The sequence continues at coordinate 209,043 of OZ034815.1, read as the reverse complement.
TCACGATTTAAAATCGAGTGTTTTGATAGTATTTCGGTGAAAATCGGAATATCAATCGATCGGATAAGTATACGTATTAATTATACAATTAAATAAAGCGGTCACAGACCACTTATATTAATCCCCCACCTTCCGTCCCATTCTCATCTCTTTTTCCCATTTCATGTTCCGCAAACCCAGAGAGAAGCAGAAATATAGCTCAGAATAGGGGACCATTGGAAGAAAATTTCACAGCTCGATTCTTGAGCTCTAGTGAACCAAAAATCCCGTAAGTAATACCTAATCTATCAATACATCGTAGTTTATCGATTTAGAGCTTTTAAACGAGTTTTTGGTTCAGGAATTTCTTGAATTCCCGATAAGCCAAATTAGGGTTTCGGAGTATCCAGAAGCCGGATTAAGCCCAGATTTCATATATGATTTTCCTGAAGCGAGGTAATTAATCCTCTAGTTCTAATACATGAATTTCGGCAATTATTTAGGTCAGGGTCCAAATCCCTGAATTTTGCTCCGGAGCCTAGAACTAATATTGACGAGGACAGTGCAGGGGATATTAGGAAGGTCTTGGATTCTAATTTCGGGTTCGTTCGTGAAGTTGACGTTTTAGTACGGGAAGCTAAAACCGGTGTTTGAACGACCAGAACAGGGGAGGGATTAGCACGACATACCAGGTTTGTCTGTCGTATCACGATAATTATATTGATGTTTAGAATTGATCTAGGTGAGCTAGAATGACATGATTAGGGGTGTATGAACTTTTGTGCTATATGTTGAACCCTGGACTGCTGTAGGATATTATTGACTTGCCCTAATCGATATGGACCTTGTTTATGTTGATGATTGCATACATGTTGCCATTTGTGGCTTAACTGTTGATGTGACTTCATGGTTGTTCGATGAGGTGTTTTGACATGATGTGAAATTGTGGTTGTATTTGGATTCACAAGTAGGAGTAATAAACTTCCCAGGGTGATATTATGATGTTTTAAGGAGGTTGACTTGCAACTATACGACTCCTGGTTTGCCTATGTTGAGCCAATTATGGCCAGGTCAAGTACATGTGCGAGTAATGAATTTTGATTAAGCAATATGAGATATGAATCATGTATAAGGATACCAAATATGAGTATTTTGGTCTCACGGTCAATTACATAGTAATTAGTGCTGCCCATGCTATTACTCTGTTATGACATGATAGTCACACCTCTCTTGTGGTGCTGACTGAAGATTATGATATGCATGATAGTCACACCTCTCATGTGGTGGTGACTGAAGATTATTCACGAGATATGACCACACCTAGATTGGTGTCGGGTATGGTTTCACCTATGGTGATATGGGGGTATGTATGTATGATCACATCCTATGGGATGCTGGGTGTGTATGGTGGTCCGGGAGAGTTATTAGCATGGGAGTAGCCAGGCGCCTATAAGTAAAACATGATAATAAGGCGCATATGCATAAGTCAAGGTGGTTGATTCTTTTGCCCATTGGGATATGAGGATGGTTGAGGTCCGATCCTAGTTTTTTGGCTTGATTGCTAGATGTATGGTAGGGGTATGCTCTGTTATGAACTAACGATGCAATGATTGTCTCACTCAGCCATGAGCTGACCCTCTTTTATCCCTTTTCTCTGCTTATGCCATGTGTAAGCAGATCATCATCAGCAACAGCAGTAGATAGGTGTATAGGTGGGAGCTGAGCAAGAGTTGAAGGCAAGATGAGGTATGGTCTTCAACTATTCTGTGCTTGGACGACTACTCGCGATTTTGGCCAGTGATCCACACCTTTTTGTAAAAATGTTTTGAGAACGTTTTTCATGTGCATACTAGCTTCTGATGTAGTGTGAGATATCCACAGGTGTGGAAAGTTTATGATATATGTATATTTTTTTTAATTGTGTAAGTTGTGACGATTATGGCATGTATCAATATGGTATGCAGTTGTGTAGTATGAAACTGTGACTATGGCTATGAAAGCCTATATGGTTGTGAGTATATATGTTTGTCATTGAATGCATGGATTCAGATGAATTATTTTGCAGGATTAGATGCAAGAACTGTTAGCCCATTATGCGAGTAATTCATGTCGAAATTTTATTTGGGTAAATTTTGGTAATTAATGTAACACCCGAGATTATTTCCGCTGCAAATGTATGAACAATATGATTAGGTAAAACGTATAGGGTAGGGTATTACACCAAAGGGGAACCATCACTTGATTTCGGGTGATTATCCCGAAATGAAATTTTCAGTAGATTTTGAAGGCTATAGATCACGAATTAGGCCTAAGGTTATTCTCCACAGATAATGAAGTCTATTGATCCTATTCTTCTCCGATGATTAAGTACATGAAGCACCGATTTCGGTGAATTACTTTTTGGATGGCATTTTCACAATTCTTGGGCAAATTTTTTCCGAAAGGTCATTTTCCTTGGATTTTGAAGGCTACATATCACGAATTTGGCCCGAGGCTATTCTTCAACGATGATTAAGTTCATTAAGCACCAATTTTGGTAGTTTTCTTTCACGTCCAATTTGGCAGACTCCAAAGGAATCACGATTTCGGGCGATTTTCCCGAAATGTCATTTTCTTATGATTTTTAAGACTACAGATCACGGATTCAGCACGAGGATATTGTCCACAGATAATGAAGTCTATTGATCCTATTCTCCACCGAATATTAAGTCCAAGAAGCAGTGATTTGGGCGAATTCATTTTCGGATGACATTTTCTCAATTTTTTGGAGATTTTTTTCAAAAGGTTATTTACCTTGGATTTTGAAGGCTACATATCATGGATTCAGTCTGAGAATATTCTTCAACAATGATTAAGTACATTAAGCACCGATTTGGGAGGATTTCTTCCGGTCCATTTTTGGCAGACTACGAAGGAGTACCCTCACAGATTTCGGCGATTTTTTCGAAATGCAATTTTCTTTAGATTTTAAAGCCTACATATCACGAGTTTGGCCCGAGGCTATTCTCCAAAAATAATGAAGTCTATTGTTCCTATTCTCCACCGAAGATTAAGTCCATGAATCACCGATTTTGGCTAATTCATTTTCGGGTGGCATTTTCGGAGTTTTGGGGGGGGGAAATTCCGAAATGTAATTTTCTTTGTATTTTGAAGGCTACAGATCACAGACTCTGCCTGAGGCTATTCTTCAAAGATGATTAAGTCTATTATGCACCGATTTAGGTGGATTTCTTCCTGGTCCATTTTTGGCAGACTTCAAAGGTGTACCATCACCGATTTTGGGCAATATTTCGGAAATGCCATTTTCTTTAAATTTTGATTGCTACAGATCACGGATTTGCCTGAGGCTATTATCCACAAATAATAAAGTCTATTGATCCTATTCTTCACCGAAGATTAAGTCCATGAATCAACAATTTTAGTGAATTTGTTTTCTTATGGCATTTTTGCAATTTTTTAGGCTTTTTTTTGGAAATGCCATTTCCATTGTATTTTGAAGTCTATAGATCACAAATTCGGTTTGAGGCTATTCTTTTATGATGATTAAGTACATTACACAGCGTTTTAAGCAGATTTGTTTCGAGTTCATTTTTTCAGACTCCAATGGGGTACAATCACCGATTTCGAGCAATTTTCCCGAAATGCAATTTTCTTTAGATTTTGAAGTCCACAGATCGCGGATTTGGCCCGAGGCGATTCTCCACAAATAATAAAGTCTATTATTCCTATTTTCCACCGAATATTAAGTCCATGAATCACCGATTTTGGCGAATTCATTTTCAGATGGCATTTTTGCAATTTTTTTTCGAAATGTCATTTTCCTTGGATTTTGAATGCTACAGATCACGGATTCGGCCTGAGGCTATTCTTCAACGATGATTAAGTCCATTAAGCACCGATTTGGGTGGATTTCTTCACGGTCCATTTTTGGCAGACTTCAAAGAGGTACCATCATTGATTTAGGAAGATTTTCCTTAAATGTCATTTTCTTTAGATTTAGAAAGCTACAGATCACGAATTTGCCCGAGGCTATTCTTCTTAAATAATGAAGTCTATTGATCTTATTCTCCAACGAAGATTACGTCTATGAAGCACTGCTTTGAACGAATTCATTTTAGGATGACATTTTCGCAATTTTTTGGGAATTTTTTTTTTCGAAAGGCCATTTCCTTGGATTTTGAAGGCTACATATCACGGATTCAGTCTGAGGCTATTGTTCAACAATAATGAAGTCTATTGATCCTATTCTCCACTGAAGATTAAGTCCATGAAGCGCCGATTAGGGCGAATTCATTTTCGGATTGCATTTTTTTGTAATTTTTTGGACAATTTTTTTTCGAAATGCCATATTCTTTGAATTTTAAAGGCTACAGATCACGGATTCGGCCTGAGGCTATTCTTCAATGATGATTAAGTCCATTAAGCACTGATTTGGGCGGATTTCTTCCCTGTCCATTTTTGGCTGATCCCAAAGGGGTACCATCACTTGATTTCGGGCGATTTTCCCAAAATGCAATTTTCATTAGATTTTGAAGGCTACATATCACGGATTATGCCCGAGGCTATTCTCCACAGATAATGAAGTCTATTGATCCTATATTCCTCTGAAGATTAAGTCCAATAAATACAGATTTCGGTGAATTAATTTTCGGATGGAATTTTCGTAATTTTTGGGCAATTTTTTTCGAAAGGTCATTCCTTGGATTTTGAAGGCTACATATCACGTATTCGGCCTGAGACTATTCTTCAACGATAATTAAGTTCATTAAGCACCAATTTTGGCAGTTTTCTTTCACGTCCAATTTGGCATACTCCAAAGGGGTACGATCACTTTTTCGGGCGATTTTTCTGAAATGTAATTTTTTAATGATTTTTAAGGCTACAAATCACGGATTCAGCACAAGGATATTCTCCACAGATAATGAAGTCTATTGATCCTATTCTCCACCGAAGATTAAGTCCACAAAGCACTGATTTGGGCGAATTCATTTTCGAAAGACATTTTCTCAATAAGTATCAAAGATAGGATAACGAGATTCGGGCACTAGCGTGTTAAAGGAAAAAGGAGAAGTGGGAAGAAGTTTTGGGGATTTTTTTTCAAAAGGTCATTTCCCTTAAATTTTGAAGGCTACATATCACGGATTCAGCCTGAGACTATTCTTCAACGATGATTAAGTCCATTAAGCACCGATTTGGGAGGATTTCTTCCGGGTCCACTTTTGGCAGACTCCGAAGGGGTACCCTCACAGATTTCGGGCAATTTTTCCTAAATGCCATTTTCTTTAGATTTTGAAGTCTACAGATCACGAATTTGGCCCGAGGCTATTCTCCACAAATAATGAAGTATATTGTTCCTATTCTCCACCGAATATTATGTCCATGAATCACCGTTTTTAGCGAATTCATTTTCGGGTGGCATTTTCTAAGTTTTGGGGGGGGGGGGGGGGAATTTGAAATGTAATTTCCTTTGGATTTTAAAGGCTACAGATCATGGATTCTGCCTGAGGCTATTCTTCAAAGGATGATTAAGTATATTAAGGACCGATTTGGGCGGATTTCTTCACGGTCCATTTTTTGGCAGACTCCATCATCGATTTAGGACGATTTTCCTTAAATGTCATTTTCTTTAGATTTTGAAAACTACATATCACAAATTTGCCCAAGGCTATTCTCCATAAATAATGAAGTCTATTGATCCTATTCTCCACCGAAGATTAAGTCCATGAAGCACTAATTTGACCCAATTCATTTTCGGATGGCATTTTCGCAATTTTTTGGGGAATTTTTTTTTCGAAAGGCCATTTTCCTTGGATTTTGAAGGCTACATATCACGGATTCAACCTGAGGCTATTGTTCAACGATAATGAAGTCTATTGATCCTATTCTCCACTGAAGATCAAGTCCATGAAGCACCAATTAGCGCGAATTCATTTTCGGATTGCATTTTTGTAATTTTTTGGACAATTTTTTTCTAAAGTTCATATTCCTTGGATTTTGAAGGCTACAGATCGCGGATTCGGCCTGAGGCTATTCTTCAATGATGATTAAGTCCATTAAGCACCGATTTGGGCGGATTTTTCCCCGATCCATTTTGGCAGACTCCAAAGGGGTAGGGGTGGGCAAACGGTTCGGTAAACTCAAACCGAACCGAAACCGAATTAATGCTATTCGGTTCGGAATTCGGAAGGAAAATATGGAGAGTTCGGAAAACAGGGCTCTTTCAACCGAACCGAATTTCCTACCGAAAAACCGAAATACTATAATTGCAAGTTCCAAATGATGGATTTTTATGTTTGTAGTTGTTTTTATACTTAAATATTTGAAATGTTTTAAGACTTATGAGTTGAAATTTTTGGTTTTATCATTGATGATGCATATAATTGATATTTATTGTTTATATTAGGGTGAAAAATAATTTAAAAGTGAGAAAATACAAGTACCTTCACAAATCCTGTTTTATGTGAAAAAGCGAACCGAATTATAATTCGGTTTAAACCGACCAAACCGAATTATAATTCGGTTTAAACTGACCGAACCGAATTATAATTCGGTTCGAATTTGGTTTGAGGTTTGGGAGAATTCGGGGACCCGGTATTCATAATTTCGGTTCAGTCGAAACCGAACAGACCGAATGCCCACCCCTACAAAGGGGTACCATCACTTGATTTCGGGCGATTTTCCCAAAATGCAATTTTCAGTAGATTTTGAAGGCTATAGATAACAGATTATGCCCGAAGCTATTCTCCACAGATAATGAAGTCTATTGATTCTATTCTCCTCCGAAGATTAAGTCCATGAAGCACCGATTTCGGTGAATTAATTTTTGGAATGAATTTTTGCTATTTTTGGCCAATTTTTTTCGAAAGGGCATTTTCCTTGGATTTTGAAGGCTACATATCACGGATTCGGCCTGAGGCTATTTTTCGACGATGATTAAGTTCATTAAGCACCAATTTTGACAGTTTTCTTTCACGTCCAATTTTGGCAGACTCCAATTGGGTACCATCATGATTTCGGGCGATTTTCCCGAAATGTCATTTTCTTTTGATTTTGAAGGCTACAGATCACGGACTCATCACGAGGCCATTCTCCACATATAAGAAGTCTATTGATCCTATTCTCCACCAAAGATTAAGTCCAAGAAGCACTGATTTGGGTGAATTCATTTTCAGATGACATTTTCTCAATTTTATGGGGGTTTTTTCAAAAGGTCATATTCCTTGGATTTTGAAGGCTACATATCACGGATTCAACCTGAGACTATTATTCAACGATGATTAAGTCCATTAAGCACCGATTTGGAAGGATTTCTTCCAGGTCCACTTTTGGCAGACTCCGAAGGGTACCATCACCGATTTCGGGCGATTTTCCCTAAATGTCATTTTCTTTCGATTTTGAAGGCTACAGATCACGGATTCAGCCCGAGGTTATTCTTCACAGATAATGAAGTTTATTGATCCTATTATCCACCGATGATTAAGTCCCTGAAGCACTGATTTGAAGGAATTCATTTTCGGATGGCATTACCACAATTTTTTGGGAATTTTTTTCGAAATGCCATTTTCCTTGTATTTTGAAGGCTACAAAATACGGATTCATTCTGAGACTATTCTTCAACGATGATTAAGTCGATTAACATTAAAAAAAATTGTCAAAATATGTGATAGATAGTCTTCAAAATTGATGAAAAATAGCATTTTAAAAATAAATCAAAATCTGTGATGCAATAAGCTTCAAAATCGGGAAATAATAACATTTCCAAAGGAAAAAAGAATATTTAAGAAGTGTGAATATTAATTTGGACGCAATGGAATGGAGAGAGAGAGGAGAGAGGATTAAAGCTAAAGAAAAAGAAAACATAATTTGGGGGGGTCGATGAAAACAGCTAGCGTGCAGTACTGGTCGATTACCCAACTAACCTTCTTTCTCTTCCCCCGGACCCAACCGAACCCAATCAATCTCCCTTTTTTCTCTTTCTCTCTCTGGATCTCTCTTTTTCTTTGGCAAAGATTCAACCCTCTCCTCTCCTCTGGTTGTTTCATTTCCTTCCTATACCAACCAAATATCTCAGCAGCAGCTGGTTTTGCGGGGAAGGCATATATAGGAGGCGGAAGAGCTTAATTAATTGTTTGCGCAATCTAATAAAGGCGACATATATATTACATCGATCTCTATTATCTATGGGTAAAATTAGCAGTGCAGCAGTGGAAGAGGAGGAGGAAGAAGAATCGCCATTAGTTACCAATGATGATGAGCATCATCAAGCTATCATATCCACTGCAAGTTTATCTGCAGCTGTTTCATCATCATCATCATCAGAAGAAGAAGATCCAATCTCCCAGCAGAAACAGCTGCAGCAGCAGCAAGGCGATCTCGTTCACAGAACTGGTAAATTAATCAAATAATCCTTTTCAATTTTCATTGAGTATTATCTATTTTTCATCCTGTAATTAAATTGGTAATTATTTTCCTCTGCTGGTTTTTTTGCTTTCTGGCTGAGAAATGTACGTCAACATTAATGGAAGATGCTGATGAACAAACGGTAAATAATGGGTAGAGAGAGAGAGAGAGGGTACTGTTAATCTATGTATCGTTGAAATGTCCAAATTAATTAATTAACTGGCTTGTTTTATTAGAACCCGCCGGGCCGGAAAGCAGCCAGCTAGCAGCTGGTTTGGTGATCGTGCTTTGAGTTTGTCTTTTCCGTACACAATTACATTAGAATGGTTAATTATTGTTTGATAAAGAAAAGTAAGGGGTCAATTACATAGTGCTCACTTAACTTTGGACTCCCCCTTGAGTCAGTCACCGGACTTCGTATTTTAACTAAAGTTCTCACCGTAACTAGCTAGAATAGAAAGACAATCGCTTCATACATTGGTATTATCATCCAGTCTTTCATTTAAATTGTTAATATCAGCATGTCAATTGTCAAATCAACCAAATTAGGAATAACAAGTCAAATAAATAGTGGTGGAGCCACTTGCAATTAATGAAGCTTTATTTTTTTCATTTAAGATTATAATATATGTAATATTAATTACGATGATTATTTTGTGTCTCTATTTTAATTCAAACACATATATAAATATAATATACAATATTGTGAAATTAAAAATATAAAAATAGGAACGAGATGGACGGCGGTGGCGCATATAATAACGGCGGTGATAGGGGCTGGAGTGCTGTCGCTGGCATGGGCGGTGGCGCAGCTTGGTTGGATCGCCGGACCATTGTCGATGATGGCCTTCGCTGGAATCACGTACGTCTCCGCCACCATCCTGTGCGATTGCTATCGTTACCCTGACCCTGAGGTGGGCCCACGCCGCTTCCGCTCCTTCTTGGACGCCGTCCACCACTACCTCGGTACGTGAATTAATTACTAATTACTACTCCTAGGCCCTAGCTAGCTCCCTTCAATTCTTCTTCCTGATCCCATATATATATGCAATGCAAGTGCAACCACGTACTACTCTAGTCGATCGATCTATCTGTAGATGCGTAGGTAGGGTACATATATAATAAGGATGCATTTTATGGTTGCAGGAGAAAGGAGCCAGAAAGCTGGTGGAGTACTTGTCCAGGCAAACCTCTTCGGCACTGCAATTGCTTACACCATCACCTCCGCCACCAGCATCAGGTAGGTTAGGTAGCTACGTTTCATCATTCAAATTTATTTAATTTGCCACACGAATCAAGCTCGATTGCACTATCATTTGATTAGCCATTAATTAATTATATTATTATTGTGCGATGGATGGATGGAGTATAGAGCCATCCGGGAATCCAACTGTTATCACAAGGAAGGGCACCAAGCTCCTTGCAACAGCTACGGGGACGGGTATAACATGCTGGCGTTCGGGGTTGTCCAAGTAGTAATGTCGCAGATTCCGGATTTCCATAACATGGAATGGCTCTCCATCCTCGCAGCCATCATGTCCTTTGCCTATGCCGTCATTGGATTCGGCCTCGGCTTCGCCAAAGTCATTGGTACGTACGTTCTATACTATACTATACTAATGGATTAATACATAATTAAAACTGGCTAGCTTGTGTTGAGTCTCAGAGAATGGAGAGATTAAAGGGAGCATGACCGGCGTGCCTGCTGCCAACACTGCCGACAAAATATGGCTAGCGTTTCAAGCCATTGGGGACATCGCATTTGCGTATCCTTACTCTCTTATACTGCTCGAGATACAGGTAGGTAATTACTTACTTACTTGCTTGCCATATATATACTTCTTAATTAATTAATTATTCAAAAACGACGACTTATCTAACGATTTTTGTTGTCTTAAATGAACTTATATATATATATATATAGGACACTCTGAAGTCCCCGCCGGCCGAGAACAAAACGATGAAGAAGGCGTCGGTGACGGCAATATTCATCACCACCTTCTTCTACCTGGCGTGCGGGTGCTTTGGGTACGCTGCATTTGGAGTGGCAACTCCCGGCAATCTCCTCTCTGGGTTCGGATTCTACGAGCCTTACTGGCTCATCGACTTCGCTAACGCCTGCGTCCTTCTCCACTTGGTGGGTGCCTACCAGATGTACGCCCAGCCGGTGTTCGCGTACGGCGAAGCATGGTTCACCAGCAAGTTCCCTGACAGCAACTTGGTCAACAAGCACTACAACCTCAGTCTCCCCTCCTCCAAACACGTCACCCTCACTGCTTTAAGGTTGTGCTTCAGAACTGCATATGTGGCCGTGAGCACTGGCATAGCCATGTCCTTCCCTTACTTCAACCAGATTCTAGGAGTGCTTGGAGGCCTCAATTTCTGGCCATTGTCCATCTACTTCCCCGTCGAGATGTACTTGGTCCAGAGGAGAATTGGGGCTTGGACTAAGGAATGGGTCCTTCTCAGAGCCTTTAGCTTGGGTTGCTTGATTGTCTCCATTTTGGCTCTCATGGGTTCTATCCAAGGACTTTTCAGTGCCAAGTTTGGATGAACTAATTAATCAATTATCTAGTCTTGGAAACTATTGTTGTTCTATAAGCAATGCAATTGTGTGTCTCTCTCTGTTGATATATATATGCTTCCTATTTGTACTTAAAAACACACTTCATAAGCCCCGTTTTCTCTACAGAAGGGACAAAAGTCGGTAAGAAAAGAAAGGGGGTTTTATTTGGGCCTTCAGTTTGCACCATGGATGAGGGAGTGACTTTGGGTTCATGGGCCTCCGTGTGGGCCTCCAGATTTTAGAGCTAATTTTCTTTTTCAGGGAAAGTTTAGAGTTAATTTGACATCAACTCCACTAAAGGTAACACAGCGGAGTACATGGGGAGTGTGGTGTTTCGAGGAGGTTGAGATGTATGAGGTCTCAGATTCGAACCTACTACATTATTTGGTCCTCCCGAAGACATCCGAGTGCAGGTACTCCGTAGATCACGCTATGTTTCTGGGTAATAAAAAAATTTGTCATCATTTCCAACTTCAAAATCTTTGAATCAATCAACGTGCATGTGTTACAATATTTTTATATTGCTATATATACAATCATTTTATTTTTATGGCTACCCACCTAGCTAGGCTAGCTAATACCCTCGCCGACCATCATGCTCTTAATTAAACTAATTAATCCCTCTTTTCCTTCCTTGTTTCTTTCCTTGGCTTCAACGCTCTGTTGGTTCACTTCGACCACATCGATCTCTCTCATTCGGCAGCTACATAGCTGGGTTCGCAGAAAAAAGAAGAATTAGAAGGGAGGCAGCCGCCTTCTATCTAGCAACAGTACCTAGTAGTGGTACAGTGGTGGGGGGGAAGAAGATTTATGGAGGAAGATCTGTGGTCGCCATTAGTGATTAATGATTACCAAGCTGGAATTAGTAGTATTACTGTTGCTGCTGTTTGCAATCCATCTTCCTTACCGTCAGAAGAGTCCGACCTCGACATCTCAAACCACAAATGGCAGCTGCCGCCCGACCTCGTCAACCGAGCCGGTAAGTAATTAATTTATTGATTCGATCGTCCTTCGTCTACCTTTTTATTCTTGGTTTGAACGTCAGAAAATGATGGACTTAATTGATCGGAAAGAATTGTTTAGTATTTTGTGTACAATGATTTGTTTCTTAACTGAGGTGAGCTGGTTGGCACATGGTTTGTCGTTTCCGTACGTAATTAATTCTTAACTTGTTTGGATTAATTAATAACTACTCATAAAAATGAACAAAGAGGAAACCGAGACAATATTGTTTTTGGCCCTGAAACTGGTTATGAATGCGGAAACTGGTCTAGAATCTAAACTTTAAGTGAATGTTGCACGTTTTGGGACATGTATGTATATATATATAATATATAGGTTCGAGATGGACGACGGTGTTGCATATAATAACGGCGGTGATCGGAGCAGGAGTGCTATCGCTGCCATGGGCGGTGGCGCAGCTGGGTTGGATCGCTGGGCCTTTGTCCATGATGGCCTTCGCCGGTGTCACTTACGTATCCGCCACCATTAGGGTTGGGCAAACGGTTCGGTAAACCCGAATCAAACCGAACTGAAACCGAATTAAACCGAACTGAAACTGAATTAATGCTATTCGGTTCGGAATTCGGAAGGCAAATATGGATAGTTCGGAAATCAGGATTCTTTCAACCGAACCGAATTTCCGACCGAAAAACCGAAATACTATAATTGCAAGCTCCAAATGGTGGAATTTTGTGTTTGTAGTTGTTTTTAGACTTAAATATTTGAAATGTTTTATGACTTATGTGTTGAAAAGTTTGATTTTATCATTGATGATGCATATAATTGAATTTATTGTTTATATTAGGGGTGAAAAATAATTTAAAAGTGAGAAAATACAAGTAGTTTCACAAATTCGGTTTTGTGTGGAAAACAGAACCGAACCAAATTATAGTTCGGTTTAAACCGACCGAACCGAATTATAATTCGGTTTGAGGTTTGGGAGAATTCGGAGACCCGGTATTCATAATTTCGGTTCGGTCAAAACCGAACCGACCGAATGCCCACCCCTACACCATCCTCAGCGATTGCTACCGTTACCCTGACCCTGAGCTGGGCCCCCGTCGCCTTCGTTCCTTATTGGACGCTGTCCACCTCTACCTCGGTACTTAACTTCTTCTTTGTCTCTTTCTATATATATATATGGTAACGTCTCCAGTGCATTCACTTCATAATCATTATTTTAAACATGCTATTTATGTGAAAACGATGTCGATCATCACTTATAATATGATTAACAATAACGCACATGAATTTGCACAATAACCATTAAAGATTTACTTTAATTTGAAAGATTTAGGGTTAGGTTAGGGTTTAGGAATAGAATTCAAAATTGAAGGTTATACATCCAGTACTACTAATGAGATATCTCTATCTAGACCATGAATTAAATCGAGTTTGGGGTATGATATTATACTCTAACCTCTAATGGATGAACCTCATGCAACAAAAATTGACTGTTGAGATTGGCCGGAGCTCATCTAAGTACATCTAACAGTAAGATCAGCGAAGCTGGACTATTGTCGGGCTTCTACATCAACGAGGAAAGAAGACGTGGGGAAGTGACTAACCTGTTGTACGCTGACAACGCCATCATCTTCTGTGAGGCCAATGAGTCCGAAGCGATGAATGTGATGGCCGCCCTTGCGTTCTTTCAAAGCATCACCAGCCTTAAAGTAAATCTGGAAAAAACTTGTTTATTCCCGGTGGGAGATGTGCAGAATGTCGAGAGGTTTGCCGAGATCCTGAATGCAATCGGATTTTCCTCCTTTCAACCTATTTGGGACTTCCCTTGGGTGCTCACCCGTCTTCTCCATCAATCTGGAACATAGTGATTTCTAAAACCAGACCAAGGTTGAGGGCTGGAAAGGAAAGTTCCTCTCTATTGGCAGCAGGGTTGTTTTGATCAACTCAATCTTGGCAAGTCAGTGTAGCTACGTGAGCTCTACTCTTTTCCTTATCCCTGTTGGAATTGTGAAAGGTCTAGAGAAAGTTCAGAGAGACTTCCTTTGGTCTGGTACGCAGGATAAGGATAAATTTCATCTTGTGTCTTGGGATTTATGCAAAACGGCCAAGGATCGTGGTGGGCTGGGAATCTGCGATCTGATGCTCCATAACCAGGCTCTCATCCTAAAGTGGCTTTGGCGGTTCGCTAATGAGAGACAAACCTGGTGGCGAGAATTGATTGCTTTTAAATTTCCTCCTTTATCGACTGAATGGTCTCCGGGCGGAGCTATCAGAAGTTTGGGCTGCAGTCCGTGGTCTTAGGTTATGAAACTTAGGGATAAGTTTTGGGCTTTGGCTCAGGTGGAACAAGGAAGTGGTCACTGGACTTCTTTCTGGTACGATGTTTGGATCAAAGGAACTCGCCTATGATGAATTTTCGAGGGTGTGCGCTGCTTCGGAATCCAGGAGCTCTCGTGTTGCTTACTGCTTCTCTATTTCTGGTGAGTCCATCTTGTGGGATATTCCCTTGAGTGTTCATCTTCGGGGTGGGTCTATTAGGGAGAGAGAGAGATTTTTTCTTTGTTGGAAAACCTTCCTTTGGAAAAACTATCAAACATGCCCTTCAGTTGAAATTTCCATCGAAAAAATCGGCAATCATGGTTGAACCGAGATTTAGACGACCTGATCATCAATAAATGGGAGGGGAAACGTCAGTTTTGACCCTTGTTTTATTTCTCTAGGTCTCATCAAAGTGAAATGATTAGAATTATTTGGCTATACAAAAGAACAAAAAAAAACTTTAAAGTGAAATTATTAGGGATATTTTAGATATTTGGGTCGCTCAAACCAAAGTTCGGTCTTGGTTAACAGATTATGGATGAAAATTTTAACAAAAGGGCATGTTTGATAAGTTTTCCAAAGTATAGGGGCATGTTTGATGTCAAAAATAGTAGAGGGTTATGTTTGATAAAGCGTCATAATAGAAGAGCATATTATACCTATAACCCTATATGATACTATATCATCTGTGCATGCATTCTAATTGCTAAGTCATTTTGGAAATTAATTAATTAAGCAGAGAATGGAGAGATCAAAGGAAGCATAACCGGGGTCCCTGCCCCTGCTGCTGGTGCCAAAACATGGCTAGCATTTCAAGCCATTGGAGACATTGTATATGCTTACCCTTACTCCCTCGTTCATCTCGAGATACAGGTAATTAATTAATTCATTGTGTTTGGCATGCACGTTACGTACGTTCTTATTAACCATGCATGCATCGATGCGGGGTAAGTAACAATATAGTTAGTTAATATGAATTAATGTACAGGATACTGTGAGGTCACCAGTACCGGCGGAGAAGAAGACGATGAAGGAGGCTTCGGGGACGGCAATGCTCATCGCAACGTTCTTGTACCTCTGCTGTGGATGCTTTGGTTACGCTGCATTTGGAGACGACAGTACTCCTGGCAATCTCCTGACATGACAGGGTTCGGATTCTACGAACCCTACCGGATCATCGACTTGGCAAATGCTTGCGTCGTTCGTTGTCCACTTGGTGGGACTGGGAGGCTACCAGATGTATTGTCTGTCAGCCCGTTTTCGCATTCGCTGAAGGGTGGTTTAGCCGGAACTTCCCTCACAGCGGGTTCGTCAACAACCACTACAAGCTGAGCCTGAGCCTGAGCCTGAGCCTGAGCCTGAGCCTGAGCCTGCCATGGTGTCCCAAACATGTGTGGAATGTAAGTGCCTTCAGGTTGTGCTACAGGACAGCGTATGTGGCGTCGATCGACAACAACCACGGCCATGGCTTTCCCTTACTTCAACCAAATTCTAGGAGTGCTTGGAGGGTTCAACTTCTGGCCTTTGTCCATCTACTTCCCCGTGGAGATGTACCTGGTCCAGAGGAGAATTGGAGCTTGGACCAAGGAATGGGTCCTTCTTAAGAGTTTTAGCTTGGGCTGCTTGATTGTTTCCATCTTGGTTTTGATGGGTTCTGTTCAAGGACTCTTGCATGCCAAGTTAATTTATTTGGATGATATCACTACGTGAAAAGTGGCTTTACGCAACACTTGTCCTGCAACACTTCTAAAAAGTGTTGCATAAAATAAATATAGGCAACAGTTTCATTTTGTGTCGCTTAATATATATCTTATGCAACACTTTCATTTTGTGTCCCTTAATATATATTTTATGCAACACAAATCAGCAGCATGATAATTTTTGTTGCATATTGTTAATAATATGCAACACTTGTACAATAAAATAACTTGTGTTACATATTCTAATATTTAGACTAACACTTTGTAAAAAATGTAACATATTGTACCAATTTGATATTTGTTATTAATTAAAATTATTATATTAATCAAGAATATTATTATGTATTAATTAAGTATATGAACTATAATTATAATAATTAATAATATGATTGTATATTAAATAAGTATATGAATTATTATATTTATATTAACTAAGTATGTGAATTTCAAATTAACTTGAACTCTCACTACAATTGAAGAACAAAACATAAAAGAACCTCCACTACAAATGACCAAACCTCGTTATACCTTTATTATTATTAATAAATACTATTGAATTTTTCACTTCCCATCGGATCATCCATATCTCGAAGATAATTATGGTAAAATATACTTAATATTGATTTTTATATTCTTCCTAACAAAACAAAAAAGAGCCTATCAATCCGAACTTCCAGCCTTAGCATAAAGTATTTCGCCAAAATAATTATTTGAATGGTTATTTGCCATTTGGCCAATTATATTATCTAATTCTCTCCCTGAATATTTTCTATTCATCCTAGCTAGGAAAAACATTAAAGTGGCATACTTCCACACTTCCACACTTTATATAATGTTTTCCTTGAATAGTTTTTTTTGGTAGAATCCTTGAATATTTTTAACACAATTAAAATTTGAGATTTTATAATTCCACCTTGAATAAGTGCTAATTTATCAGACCAACGAGTCATGGAGACTCGTATGCATCATGGTCAACCTCTTTGAGAATAGTCATGGAGACTCGTACACATTTCTACGATATTTAATTTTCTTTCGATTTGATAATCATATGGATAAAATGTGACATAGCATATATTTAGTAAATTAACAACTCTATTAGATTTACTAAATAATCTTAGTACAGAAGCTTTGGCATAAGAGGCGATATTTATTAATTGACAAACAATGTAACAATTGATCACTAATTAGGTAAGTCTCAATTCCAAGTACTTTATTCTAGTAAATTACCTATTATCATCGTGTACAACCATAAAGTAAAAATTATGGACTGTATTTTTCCTCGTAAAACAATTGTAGGCAATAATATTTTTTATTCGTTCATCTCTTCAATAATAAAAGCTCTTCCCTTAAGTACGATAAATCCAATAAATTTTCCGCAAAAATAGCTCTTTAAGAATCTCCCAACCCATAAAAAGATCTCAACTCTTCCTATTCTAT
Organism: Linum trigynum; assembly: GCA_964030455.1. Taxonomy (NCBI): domain Eukaryota; kingdom Viridiplantae; phylum Streptophyta; class Magnoliopsida; order Malpighiales; family Linaceae; genus Linum; species Linum trigynum. The sequence continues at coordinate 191,676 of OZ034815.1, read as the reverse complement.
ATCAATATAAAATTCACTACTATTAATCCAATCTTTCCCATAGAATAAAAAACCTTCATCTGCCGAAGTCCTTCTTCTGCAAAACCCTGCTCCTGTTCCATCGTCATCTCCTGTTCCTAGATGCCATCCTCGTTACCGTCAATCTCAAGACTCAAGTACACTGCTCTCTCGATTGAAGTTTTTGTTAGTGTTGACATACTGTTAATTAGGTATTGTACAAATCTTCTTCCTAAAACTAATATTATTTTCAGAGTTCTATATATTGATAGGAATCATGAGCTCCGATTATATTGCTTACTCGGCCAAAAGGGCAAGGGAAACTCAAGAACGACAAGCCAAATCAATGAATTCTGACAGTGATGAGATAAGATCCCAATCGATAGATGAAGTATATCATTCCGATGAGACTCATAATCAGTCAGAAGAATTGTGTGCAAGACTCTCCATTAATATTTTTATTACCATAGTTCTTGTCACTAAATGAGTTATACGTGACAAATTTTATGTAAAATGTATTGTGTTACGAGTCAAATCCACGCCATTGTTGTATTTTGTAATGACAATATTTGTCACAGAAATCACTTTTTGTGACAGATCAAATTTATACTATACTATTTGGTACAATGCACAATCTTCACCATTATTGTCATTCGTGACAAAAAAAAAACTACAATGTATCATTATCGTCACTTATGTATCATATATCATATCGTCACTAATATATACTACTCTTACAATGAATAGACGTCACAAATAGTGTCAGGAGTGACTAAAACATTAATCACAGAAGTGTGCTATTGTGACAGTTACCACTGTCGCAAAAACCTCCTATTGTGATAAAATGATGGCAAAAAACAGGAATTGTTTGTGACAACTAAAAATGGTTACAAGTGAAATAAATGTGGTGACGGCACGAAACTTGTCACAAGTGTAAAGTATTTGTGACACTCAGAAAGTTGTCACAATTGAGTATGTCTTATGTGACGAAACACCCAGTTACAAATAAACCTTATACATGTTAGGTATACATGTCAAAAAGTGTTGCGTATATTTTTTAGAGTGTTGCCTAAAATTGTGTTGTATATGTGAAATTGTGTTGCATATAAGGTATACTTATGCGACACATTTTTTGTTGTTGCAAAAAGTGTCAAAAGTGTCACCTATTACTTTATACAACACCACCTATAGAGGACACTGCTAAAAGTGTTGCATAATACATATACAACACTTTCGGTACTTCTTGCAACACATTTCGAGTGTTGCCAAAGGCCACTTTTTCCGTAGTGTATATTGAATTAATTACTAATGTAAAGCTTGGGTTGTACCCAAATTAGCTTGTTGTACAAATATATATTATCCCTACTTTATTTATTGATGTTACTGTCGAGAATTCTAATCATACAATCTTAACGAAGAAATTTATCAAATCTCATTTGATTTAGTTAACATTCTTACTAGAATCACATCATGAGTAACAAACTCGATTTTAACTTCAATTGGTTAGTGATTGTACTTTCCCGACTGCTATTGCCTTGCTTGGTGGAGAAGGGCAATGGAGCTAAGTGTTTTTTTTTTTTTTTCAAAAGATATCATATATTAATCCAAACAAATAGATGATTACATCCTGGATATCAATCAGACTCGGAAATCAAAGAAGCAACCTACAGTCGGATACAAAGAGAGGCATTTTCTAGCTACTGAGTGAGCTACCTTATTGTTCTCTCGACCTATAAATCGCACACTAAACCTAGAATAGGCATAAAAATAATGACATATCTCTTCCAGCACAGCACCCAACTAATTATCCCTTGTGTCAGGTTGATTAATTTTATCAATAATTTTACCGGTTATCCCTCGTGTAAAAATGAGTCGGTGCGGGTTGATTTGATCTATTGATGGTCGGGTCAAACACGCAACCCGACTTACTGGCTGTATATATATTCCAGCGCGCCTCCACTTCCTCAACTGCCTCTGGAGTGGCACCGTATGTTTCCCGCCGGCTGAAAACCTTTTTCTCAAGCCGCCGCTCCGGCGCACTATTCCTTACGAAAATCAACAGATTGTCTCTTCCTTTCGCGCGCGATCCTTTTAATCGTAATGCAATCACCTTCGTTTCCGGTTTCTCTCGCACTAGTCAAATTTCACGTCAAAAATAGAAAGCCGTCCCTGATTTCGCTTCTGGGTTAGTTCTCAGTTTCATCTATCTTTCTTATCCTAGTTTTTTTCTCCCGTTCATTCCGGATTGATGAACAATTTGCGGTTGGTTTCTTCCTCTGTAGGTTGGATTATTCGCTTGTTCATCATATATCAGCACATTGGCGGATAACTCCACAGTCTGTTCATCATATCTCAGGATGTCTGTTGCGCAAGCTGCTGCCGCCTCCTTACCACTGATCGCGCCAGGTATTTCCTTGGATCGATCGAGCATTTGGTGGAACGTTAAAAGAGTGAAACTGTAGCGATTGAGATGATAACATGTTTGTGTTAGTTCTAGAGCACCAAGAATCCGCTCAACCAGTTTTGTTGTTTGCTCAATTATGAAGCTAAGAATTGATGTTGTGCACTTCTATTTTTCATGTTCTGCTGTAAAAGCGAGCCTGGGGAATGGATGCAAGGTCAAATGATAAGCTTGTGATGTCTAGCTCAGAGAGGCTTTCAGTAAAGCCATTGTACGAGCCCATGCGAAGTCGTTCTGCTGTTATCATATGCTCAGCTGCTCTGGTGAGATTAGAAAGCCTTCTTTATAATTTTGGTGCATTATTGCCTTTTTTTGTGCTCTTATAATTATGAGTATGTTCGTAAGAATTTTGATTCCTTGTTAGGGAATGGGTTTGAATCTTAGAATATGATGTTTTCCAGCCAGTTTCCTTGGTTTTGTAATTGTAAGCTCTCTTCTTCACCAGAAGAAAATAAAGATGCAAGTTCCCACAATGATAGGGAGAAACAAGGTGAAGTTCTTTAGTACCCTTCGGATCAATCTTTCCTAAAATTTGGAAACACGATTATTCAACCCTCAATAATAATTTGCATATAGGTAAAAAAAAAAATATTTAAGTGGTGGCGGGACACTCCTAAAATTTGGAAAAACGATTATAATTCCCCAATAGTAGTTTGTGTATGAGTAAATATAAACATTTAAGTGGTTGCTTATGTGATTTGAACTTGGGTCGATGCTACTATTAATAAACATATTTTTCATTAGACTATAACTCATTTGTTCTTGTATTTCAAATCCAAATATAATAGTAAAAAACTATTTTTTATCCCAATTATTTTCAAAAGCTAACGATTAAACCCAATTACGGGCTCCCCTAGTCTAGTAGGATATATCGAGAGAGATTTATAGAGCATTGTTGGACACTGATTGTATTTTACAATTTTTCCAAAGTACGAAACACGTCATGTGCTTTGTTTTCCTTTGGACAAGTCAGATATTTTCTTATTTAATAATTATTTTAACTTAATTTTTAGGAGAGGGCACCGCTATATAAAATTTCTGGATCCGCCACTGAGCTCAGTGTAGGTAGTTGGTGTACAAGATTGAACATGGTCATCATACATGGAAATAATGGTGACAGTTAGATGCTGCGTAGTGCAACCACGAATTGACTGGCTTTTTTCCCATTTGGTAAATGACATTACATTTCAATGAACCGTATCTAACCGGTTCAGATGTTCTGTTCAGTACTCTAATGACCAGTGTATATGAGGCCAATGTGATCGGAGATTATTAATGTTCTTCTGTATCGTCATTGTAGTCCTCCGTATACTATACATGGAGAATTTGAGCAACTGTTCTGTGTTTGTTTCTCTTGGTATTGTTATACACATGCTTACTGCAATGTTTTATTGAACTCCAGAACCAACAAAGACTCCTCACCTTGATGATGGCGGGCCTGGACTTCCACCTCGTGATGGTGGAGGCGGCGGTGGAGAGGGGAGGTGGCGGTGGAGGGAATTGGTCTGGTGGTTTTTTTCTTTTCGGCTTTCTTGCATTTCTAGGAGAGCGAATATGATTATTCAGAGCGTAGGAGGAGATGAATGTGTATGCTGCCTTTCCCATTGATAGTATTCTTTGTATGTTGATTATAGAATTTGAAGTCGAAATATAGGTGGAATACCTGTATATTGCTTATTGAGGCAAATAGATTTAGCTAAAGCTAGCAACCAAAATTTGTTTTTCACCCTGTCACAAGTTTTTGTGTCATATATATGGCTATACCTGCTTAACAATGTAAGGCTGAGTCCAATGGGCACCTCATTTATGGGGAAATCTGCAAAAATGGAGGAGGAGATGGTCCAATGGGGAGGTTTGGATCTCCAAAAATGGAGGATCCTGCATATGGAACTCCAAATTTGGAGGTGGAAATGAAGATCCCCCAAATATGGAGGCTCACCAAAGCCCGCCACGTGGCTTTTCTTTTTCTTTTTAAGATTTTGGAGGTTAATTGAGAGTTTAATTAGGGAATTAATTAGGGATTTAATTATATCAATCATTTTCAAGTGTTGTGTGTAAACCCAAATTAGGTACATAATTTTTTGTCAAAAAAATTCGGACTCGAAATTTAACAAAATTCTATCGAAAAATTTGTATTAAAAAATGATGACGAACTATACAAAAATTAACATGAATAAATTATATTAAGGTTACGATAAGTACATTTTTAAGTAAATAGAAAAACTGGAAATATTAAGAACCCCAAATATGGAGTTTGTTGCATTGGAGCAAAAGAAGGGAAAATGGGGTACAATCCCCAAATTTGGGGTTCAAGGCCCCCAAATTTGGGGTTTTGCATTGGACTTGGCCTAAGGCACATAATAGTAATAATTCAAGCACTAGAAAGAAATTAGCCAATCAGGGGTGATTGAGGAAAATCAACTTTAGCTGAAGCTGAACCACCAAAACTTAGCAAAAGCTTGTGGAATTTTCCTCAAGAAACAAATTTGTGGTCCTTTCATACATGCCAGCCAGAGCACGATGAAGAATCCCTACTTGAGCTCCAGATGAATAGCCGACAGTCTGTGCGTAATGCGGTTGTAGAACAAAGGGTGACATTACAAAATCTGTTGGACACAGCCTCAATAGACCCAATTGTCAATATAGAAAAAATTTCTTTTGTCAATTTGTCGGCCTTGTCCAGGACGTCTCAGAAGTAACAGCATTGCCATAATAGACCTGTTTTGATGCTTCATCCCAATATACCTGGAAAGGAAATCGAAATATCAAAAAAATGCAATACCCTTCGGTCTTCTGTTAAAGATTATGAATAAAGAGGAGATATACACCTGCCAACCAGATGGTAAACCCTTAGATAGTTCTGCTAAATTGGGTGGCTGTTTTGCATCGGCAACATCAACCTTGGTTGCTTTCTTGGCTTCTTCCTTGGCAGCTAGAGCTCGTCTGCGCTTTACTTTCTCACGCCTGAAAGTTGGGGAAAAGAGTAACATGCCAAGATCAAAGAGACGGGATTGAGAATAGAAACTGATTCCTCACGTCTACGAATGAATGCCTAAGAATTTATGAGAAGTGTACATAATGGAAATTTTGAAAATAATGCAGCAGCATGAAAAGCATGCAAGATACCACAGAGAAGATAAATCTATCCAATTGTATTCCGTATACCATACAAGTAGATTGCTGATGGCAGATAACATCCAAGTCGGCCATGAAGGAAGAACATTGAGAACGTGTAAGAGACAACCAGCTAACTGTTCACACTAATTTCAGCTGAATGCAGACTATAAAGAGAGAGCACTGGTTGTCCCTCCATCTAAGTTGATCCTTTTTATGTTCATCAGAGTCCCATAAACTAATGTCCACTTGTTAACTTACCAATCGCCACCAAGAGGTTGAAAATTTGCATTATCCTTCGCCTCTCCACTAGTAATTTGCTTAGCACGCCATTCCTACAATGAGATATGTACTTAAGGAAAGCGTGCAAGGGAACCAGAGGAATTAAAAAACAAAGGAACAACATCGCCTTACAAACCTCAATTTCTCTCTGCCGCTTCTTCTCCAGGATCTCAAGTGCATTTTCCGGTTCATCTTCATCATTTTCTTTCAACTCCTCTTTCGCTGCTTTCCACTGTGGAAAGAAGAGAGAGTGGGTATGAATAAGAAATATGTTAGGCATTATAAAGCATTAGTATGCACAAGGAATAGAAGACCATACCTTGTCCACCAGGCTTGATACTTTCTTATTAGATCTCAAGGAGGTTGAGACAGCAACAGTCCGCTTCTTGCCACGAGAAACTGATTCAAAGGAGAATTCACGTCAGTAATTGAAAGATAAGCTAGATAGACACAATAAAACAAAAGAATCATTCAATGCCCCAATACCTACAGCAAATAGCCTCGGCCACTCCAAACTTTTGGGCAGGGACTGACCAATGAAAGGAATAGCACCTGAGCAAACCATAACATAATGGCGCTACAGGCATCAAAATAGGTCTTTAAGATGGACTATTTGCCAGTTGACCAATATTTATTATTTCTTTGATAATTTCCAATTGTTTGGGCTTGACTTCTTTAGATTGCAAAAGTGAAACAGCTAAAGAATACTTCCTAATTATAGGGCCTCATTTGCACCACTAGCAGAGCCGTTTACCATGAGCCATATCTAAACACAAAAGATAGCACGAAAGTCAAAACCTTGAACATCCCATAATCGAACAACAGAATTAAAGCAGCCTTGCCGGCTACTTGGGTCGAAAACAAAGCCTGCTTTGATCCACATATAAGCCGCTAACAAAATCATCTTTTGTCTATGCACAGGTTCCTAGTCTAATGTAGTCTTCCTTAGTTCATCACAATACATGACCATTAGGGTGCTAAGTAGAGAGATACAAGTAGTCAAGCGGCAGACTGAGAAAAGCTATAAAAAAAAGTTGGCACTTGGCACAATCTGAACAACAAATTGACTGAAAATTGCATCTTAGTTCCAATGGGGCTAGAAAATCACCAGCAGGCCTACATATCAAAACCTTACCTTTAGATTGGACCTTAGCATTTAAAGGGGCAGATACAGCTGCAGCAGCACCAAGAACATGGATCGAACTAGAAACAGTCCCTTCATCATTGCTGACATCAGGAGCCTGGCTGTTCACATTCGAAGGTGGCTCGGGCTTCACATACTGTTCGGATTCTACTGAGTTGGCAGCATTGATAATATAACTGGAATCAGATTGCACGGTACCAACGTTTGTTGGCAAGTTTGAAGATTCTTGGCCGGTAAGGATAGTCCCAGGAGGCAATGTTTGGAGGTGGTTATAGGATGCTACTTGCTCGAGTGGGTTAACCATAACAGGAGGTGTTTCAGCATATGTAGTTGAAACAGGGCCATAATAGAGCGATGTGTGTGGGATTGCAACTTGACTTCCATCAACATGCACATAGAAACTACCACTTGGCAAATTAGATGCACAACCATAATATTGGAAGTTCGAATCCATATAAGGATAGCCATAGTGCTCTGGATAGGAGGCTGATTGAACCATTGGTCCAGAACAGGCAGGCATAGAGTAAGAAGAATCTGGAGGCTCATCAGGAGGTAGTGGAGGAACTTGTTCGTCGTCGGGAGGGGGTGGAGGAATATGTTCAGTATCAGGCGGTGGTGGAGGAATCCATTCTTCTTCAGGAGGAACAGCTGACCATTCTCCTGCTACAAGGGGTGTGTAATCTAAAGGTGCATTAGAAGGAATGAACTGCTCAGAGGGAGCAGCACCCGTGTGAATATTATTTTCAGACAGGGTAGAGTTTACAGGTGCATCTTCAACTTCCATTTCAATATCCATATCAACATCTTCAATGCTGACTAAGTCGGGCTTCAACTCAGCAGTCTCGTTTACCTCTGCATTCATTGCATCATTTTCTGAAACTTTACCAGCTGCTTCAGAAGGGGAAGTATGAACAGCATACGAAACAGAATCAGAAGCACCTTCAATATGAGAACTGTCAATCACATTGACAGTAGTAGGTGACTTCCTGCCTCCTGCTGCGTCTGCAGGAGATTCATTAAAAAGGCCATCCTGGTGTTGTGGCTTTCCTTCACAGACTACAGGGGTTAGCTCAACATCATCATCCATTTGTGCAGATACAGCAAGCCGATAAATTTCACTGTTAATTTTATCTTCTAATTGTTTGAGCCTTACTTCTGTGTGCGTCCAAAATGGAAGCAACTGCAAACCATGTGATGAAAGGGACTCAATGTCAGAAAGCCGTGTCTCTAATTCTATAATGTACTTCAACATAAGTTCATGATCTTGGGGCCATCTGTCAAAGCTGAGAAGACAATGAAACAAAAGAAAAGACAAATGAGAACAAATGTCGTAGGACTATAGCCGATAGCTTATAAAAGGATATAAATATGCAAAGAGCAGAAACGTATAGAAGCAAGCAATAGTGATCTAACCCTCTCAAGGACTTCAGCCTCTCCAACAAGCACTGACATTGAGTCCTCAGACTTGTTGAAGTATCCCTGCCTTCTCGATGGATATCGGTAGCAATTGCAGCATGTCTAGGTTCATCTTGAGCTGTGTACCCTTCACCTGATTGTCCATGAACTGAAACGGGGTTACTCCCCAGCTCATTTTGGAGAAAATGAGCTTCCAGACCTTCACTCTTCAAAGATTCACTTTCAACTTGCTGACGAGACGCATAAATTTGTTGCATACTACTATGTGGTTCTTCACTCAAGGGAGTGCAAATGACACCTGACAAACCATCTATGGTTGGTGCGGGAAAAGTATGAGCCAATTCGACAACAGAAATGGAATCGTTCTGACTCTTACTCACTGGAAGACTCCCTGTATCTTCAGCAACAGATGCCTCCAGATTAACCATGTATCCCATGTGAGCCAAAGCAATGGGCGCTTCCCATGAAGTCTCACCTGTTCCAGGGTTCCAGTAATAGTATTGATTACTCTCCTCATGCAGTACCATCCTCCAGCCTAAACTCACATCTCCAGCAACTAGTGGAGCAGAATCTCCAGCAATTAATGGAGCAGAAACTCCACCTTCAGATGCTTCTTCTGCTGATATGAAAGATTTGCTAGTGTCATCATGAACAGTTGTATCGTGATCCTTATTATCAACTCCATTCACACTCTGTATAACATCAACATTGGTAGGATCTGCATCCATATCCTGCTGATCATTTGATTGCATGAAAGGATCTTGAAATGCATTGCTGTCTTTATCATTTCCTTCAGCAGGGTGTATATCCTACAATTAGGCAGAGCAATTTCAGCATGGTCACTTAACCCATAAACAAAGATGAGAGATTATATGTAACCAAGTTAGAATATACCAAACTTACCTGATTACTAAGATCAGCTGAAGGACTATTGTTAGCGGCATTGATGAGATGTTTATCTTTTTCCACATCCAACTCATCATCACTGTATTGTCCGAGCAAAAGAAGAGGATTTTGTGGCTGTTGGCCTGAAAACCAAAAACGAAACTAACAAGTCAGATGATGTAAAGCCTACAACAGCTTATACACTAACCAAGTATCCCAAAAACAAAGAAAGGAGCTTAGGACAATTTCTTTCAAAATCAATTTAACTGGACCAAAACTGTATCAATCATTGCAACAGCTAAGTTTAAAAAGAAGTGCCAGCGGATATTTAAGAATCCCCGTTCCGAGATAACCTGTTTCACATACACAAAATGTCAGCAGAGGGATAAAATAAACATATAAAGCTCAGAAACATACGAACCGCAAAGAAACTATCCCAGATGCTGCAATATGCTCGGATGCTTCGTAATAGCGCACTAGAGAGTGGGGAAGTATTCATTATTTTTTGCTGTGGCAGGGCCCTGACCTGATCTGGTATTGGAAGTTGCCATGACCACAGCCACCCCTAACAATCTGAGAACAAAATACTCGGGAGGGAGGCTAACAACAGAGAACAAGCCACCAAAACTCATCTCTTCCCTACATATATCCTTTCTGAAGAAAACTGACGGAACCCACCTGAAGATGATGATGGCGAATTGGGTAATCCAGCACGTTGTGTTGGATCATTATCCCCTCCTCCAACTACTTCATCGTGTACAGAGGAGCCACCCAAATCTCCTGAAACATGTTTCAATATAATCATTGTTAAACTTCAATGTGAAATCAATTTAACCAGATGAATTCCTACACAGTAGTCGAACAAATATAGGGAATGCATATAATGCAAGGGAGGTGCACAGCCAAATCCAACTCTATAACTTAACCACAAAATGCATCTCAGTTCAACAGATTGACATAACTGAAGGAAAGAAGCAGAGCAACTCCAAATGAAACAAGTAGCTCTAGAAATAACAAAGGCGAAAATCCAAACATAACACAATCAAGCTGCTGAATCAAGTAAAATGGATAGCTCAAACCAATCGCCAGCGTATAATTTAGGGATTTTGGGTTGCCCAATCAGGACACGACTAACAGACAGAAGCCTATAGTTGAAAAGAAGAGGGAGGGAGGGAGGTTTGGAAGCTGTGGTACCAGAGGGTTCCGCGAAGAGATCGAGCTTAACGCGACGGCCAGTGTTGTTCAAAGCGGCTCGGCGTCGCTCTTTTCTCTTCCCCATTTAAAGAAGAAGAATTCACTTGCTCAAAGTAAGAAACTCCCGATCAATCCTTTTCCGTTTGATGATGCTCCTCGTTTGTCTATAGAAAAATCGATTTCGGACTTCCGGTCAAACAATGCTTCCAATACGGCAGCAGGTCAGGCGACAAGACGAAAGCCTGAGCGTGAATTCAGGCGGCGGGCGATGGTGGCGAAGTTTCTATGGAATACAGCAGTGGCGCTGCTTCTCTATTCTACTCTTAGCTTCGGATTCCGGATAGTCGGTCGGGTTGCAGGATGGGCTGTGTTTATTAAAGAAAGCCCACGTGCAAAGTGATGATATGATGGGGAAAATATGGGCCTTGGCTCAAAGTCTGGACCGTGGGCTTGAACAACGAAGCCCAAAATTCGCGCCATCTCTCCTTAGTCCTACCAGTAAAAACAAAAACGAAAGAGAAACAAGCAGAACTTGCCCAGTCGCAGGCATTATCCAGCTCCTGAATTGAACACTCAGCTGCGCTTGTGCAACAACGGCAATCCCTTCATGAATTCTATGTTATCGTCACAGTGTAGCTTTCTTCTCCGCCCTCAACTTTTCCCTCTGCCGAGTAGTCGAATAGATGTAGCTTACTTCTGCTTCCACCAAAGCTCCCGATTGGCCGAACCCAAGTTCAACAATGCACAAGAACCAGAAACGCGAATACATACTGCAGCCTCGATTCTTCCAAGTTCACAAATGGATGTTGGAATTTGGGCCGCTGAACCGATTATGGAATCGAAATTGCAATTGGATGCAGGAATTTTGGCGCACGTCGTGAACGGAGTATGTTTTCTGACATTTCCCCGCTTTTCTATGCGATCGTCGACTGGATTTAGGTTCTTTTTCTCGTTTTTTTCTTGCTAATCGAGGGGTCAATTCAGCACAGGGTCAATATATCGCACAAAGTCAATATATCACCTAAATACCGCGATATATTGTCATATCGCGAAATCTCGTCAATTTCAATTTATCGTCAATTTCTCGCGTTTCGATTTTGATTTTGAGGACCGGAAACGTTTCGCGTTTCGCCCGTTTCTGGTGCCCGTTTTCTCACTTTGCGGAAGTTTCCCGTTTCGCCAGCCGTCCGCCTACCTCCCACCCGAAACGCCTCCTGATTTCGGTTTTCTGGGCCTTCAATTAAATAGAGAGGAAATGTTTTGGGCCATTGTCTAACCGAAGCCCATGTTTTCCCCCGTCCAGCGCCTACCTCCATTCTAAACCGGCCCCGCATTTGCTTTTCTATTGGGCTTCAATTAAATAACGAAGAAGCGTTTCGATTCAGAAATTGAGGACCCAAACCATTTCGCGTTTCGCCCGTTTCTGGTATCCGTTTTTTCAGTTTGAGGGGTTTTCCGTTGTCGACGACCGTCCGCCTACCACCCACCCGAAACGCCGTCCGATTTCAGTTTTCTGGGCCTTCAATTAAATAGAGAGGAAACTTTTTGGGCCATTGTCTAACTGAAGCCCATGAATTCTCCAGTCCTGCGCCTACCTTCCACCGAAACGGCGCCGCATTCGCTTTTCTTTGGTGCTTCAATTGTATACAGAAGAAGCGTTTTGGGCCTTTGTACTTCACCCCGGTTTTTCCCCCATGAATTCTTAGCTTGGAAGCTTCGACGAGGCGGACTGTTTGTTCTTCGCAGAAGAGAGAGAGACCAATCAACCAATCATCCCAACCCCCGAAACCTCCCTCCACCAGAAGCTTAACCACCATTTGCGATTCCTAATTCGGGAAATTCTGATCTGGTAGAACTGTCCGTCTCCTGGTCGAGTTAAGGGCGGTAGACTCTGTTTGTAACTCCGGAGCACAGAGCGCAATGCAGAAAATGGCACAGAGTTGGTTCTCAGGTACCGTTAGCGAAGAGCAACAGCTGCCACAGCAGCAGAAGACATCGTCGTCTCTCTTGGCTGACTGGAATTCTTATGCCTCGTCCAGAAACGCCAACGATGAAGGCAGCGGAATGGGTCTCGGGTTCGATCTTGAATCCGCCGTCCGGTCCGCCAACGAAACGGTTTCGGGAACCTTCAATGTGTGAGTGCCTCCCCTACAACTTTTCTGATTGTATCGTTGAAATGTTCTGATCATGTTTTTTCTCCCCGCGTTCATGGCGCTGGTGAGATTTCCGTCGATCTAGGGATGTAGATTAGTCTGGGTTTAGGGAGTGGAGTTTGCAAATTGCCTAATTCTTGTAAAATGAGCTGACTAGACGCTGTTTCCCTTAGGATCTTGATTTGCTTTTGATAGCAAGAGTTTGAGCTATGGTGAAGGTGACTGGATATTAGAATTCGTTGCTGCCCTTTGAGATTGAATTAATGAAAAGGCTAGATTTAGTTGGTTGGATCAACTTTGGTGGCTAGAATAGGAATGGATTGGTGAGAACATACTTTTGTATCATCATGGTCCAATACGAAAGGGCAGCACCACATTTCCCCGCTATGAAGCTTTTGTTTGGAGAGGTTTGATAATTCTCGTAGTCTGCTGGCAGACCCTTCGATCTCGCATAAAGAAATTAGCAAATTGGTGTTGGAAAGTTGCTTGGGAGTCGATAGGAACCATAGAGATCATCGAGTTGTAGACATTGTTTAAGTCTATATTTGAGAGCCTTCTAGTAGTCTTGAGCAACACAAACGATGAACTTGTTGGCTGGAACTTCATTGAAGTTTATGATTCTTTATTATTTGTTTCCTAAAGGTTGCAAAGTTAATTACTTTCTGAACATAGGAGTCATCAATCAATTTATGGGATATCTAGGTTGTGATGTTCTAATTAAAATGTGAAAAGCAATTGAAAACTTCAAATTTGCTTTTATGATTAGCAGTTTTCTTCAGCTGACTCAGAAGTATTCTTTTTGGTTTTTTCCACATTCTTGGATTGTGATTCTTTAATAAGCAGATAAGCAGAAGTTACAAACTTGATGTACAAGTCAATATCCTTTCATGATCAATTCTCAAATAGTTCCTGATTTTCTGCCTATGCGAAGAGAATCATTGTTTATTCATTGGAGTATCATGCCTGAGAAGTTGCTAGCTGATTTAGAGGCGTTGGACTGTCACTAAGGAAATTGTCACTTCATGAAAATAATGAGGCAGATGTACTATGAGCTGTCTAATCCTAGGCAGCAAAGATAGTTATGCCTTGTGTTGACATGTCATCTATCAGAACTGAAGCAAGTCATTTATTCTGAGATGCTTTAACTGGCTTTAAGAGTCGATTACATACATATGTATAAATTTTGAAATGCTATACACTAGTGAGTGCATTTCTATTTTATTGTGGAGAAGCAATTCTGATGGAAGTGAGCAAATGGACTAGTAATTCATTCTATCTTTGTTTTGGCATGTTCTTATCTGTCTAGGGTTTCTAAGGGAGTCAGAGAAATGCCTGGTAACTTGCAGTCAGCTACTAGCAACATACCTTCCGGGAAAGCTCTCATGTACTTCGGCTTATTCCTAGCGACTGGCGTGTTCTTTGTTTTTATTGCTTTTGCCCTGTTCCTTCCGGTGATTGTACTAGTGCCTCAAAAGTTTGCAATATGCTTTACTCTCGGATGTATATTTATCATTGGGTCATTATTTGCACTCAAAGGCCCACAGAATCAATTTGGTCATATGATATCAAAAGAGGTATGTTATCAAGAATGGTGCATATACATGATCATATGCACTCCTTCTTGCACACCCTAATTCTGATGATTTTCCCTCTAACATTAAATGAAAACGTATGCAGAGGCTTCCATTTTCATTGGGGTTCCTAGGCAGTATGGCTGGTACCATATACGTCTCCATGGTGCTTCACAGCTACGTTCTTTCAGTACTCTTCTCTGTGATACAGGTAACTGCTAGATAGTATGTTCAAGATGTCGACTTAATGAAACCTTAATTGCTGCTCTTGGTTGCATGTTGAAGTTGATGTTTCCTGCAAATTGTAGGTTATGGCACTTATATACTATTCAATATCCTACTTCCCTGGTGGATCAACTGGGATGAAATTTATCACGTCTTCACTAACTTCAACAGTGATGAGAATTTTCGGGAGGTGACAGTAGCTATGTCCTCACAGTTTTAACCAGGTTTACCTTTGTATATTTTCTCTCTTCTAGTCACTTGGTGAGATTTCATTAGGTTGTCCTTTGAGAAACTTGAAATGAAGATTGAAATCCCAGAATTATCAAAAGAACAAAGTGGTTTCCATTATTCCGTTGGTCTTATCCATATGTTCGTTCGTCTAAAGGCTCTATTGACTGTTGGAGAGCACAAATTGGAATCCAGTTTTTGTTTGGAATACATATTATACATATGTGATATGTGTCTGCATATAAATATGAGCCGATATACATACTGCATTGGAAGGCTAGGCAAAGTCATTACGTCCCATTAGAGGATGTATGGTATGGGAGACATTTGTTATGCTAAAGTAAAGTGTGGGCATATGTATATATGGTGTTGGTTGGTTTGTTTGTTTTTGTTGGATCATTTAGTGGAGATCATCCCACCATCCTTCATCAATCCGTGTATACCCCATGCATTGCCAGCCATATTGTGAATGTTGATCTGTGGGACTGGGGCAGGCCATTCAGCCAGCAAAGGTTATGAATGGGTGGGATGACGATGACAATGAAAGCAAGCAGAAGAGAATAGTCTCCAGTTATTTTTGTTGTCGATGTCCATCTCTTGTTTGCTGCCATGACAGTGGCCGACGGGAGGTGGAGGGGGGGATTGCTTGCCAATACAAGAGGGAGTTTTGTGTTTATGAGTTTGGTGCAATGGCCAGTAAGTCTGTTGGGAAGTTGACTTCAAGTCTGTTTGACTGGAGAAGTTGTACAATAACTTCTTAGATTTAAGAATCAACATGGAATGGAAGAATATGTGCTTGATTGGAGAAGTTGGTTATTGTATGTTTTATAGGTTTATCTGGAAGTCTGTAGATCGATGTTTAGAGATCGATCATCTCCTTTAAATTAGCTGATACTTTCAACTCGAAGGAGAAAATCGACAAAAATGGCCTCATTCTGAACTTCATATCACTAAAATGTTCAAAGACCTCTTAACTGAAACCATTTTCACCCAAGACAGAATAAATAGCCTTGTGTACATATATAGTCACTAAATTCCAGAGTTTCCCCTTATATCAGTCGCATACTATAACATTATGATGATGTACAAAGCACAAGAAAACATACTGGGAGGAAGCAAAGCAGGGGAGGCCAACTCACAAAAAGTTTTAATAGTTTATTTCATATATGTTTTTTTGACTATTGACCTTTTAATCAAGGATTGTATAAATACATATATTTTAAATTTTGATGCTTTAGGTAAAGACAGAAAATGACCCAACAACTAATAATACTAATAGTTTTGTTTCATTTGGATTTGTGCAAACATATACTTCCACTTCTTCTTTTTTCTGTGAATAAATACTTCCACTTCCATTGTCATTATAACTCTTTATTATGCGATAACCCATTAATTGTACAAGTCAAAGAAACAACAATCCTGAAATTAGGGACATTTTTGGATGAATTATTGGGGATGGGACAATAAATTGACCTTTTCAAATATCTTTATATGCAAGAATCAATTTGTCCGATCTCGAATTAGTTTGAGAAGATTAAAAATAACTGAAGTTTTTAAGTCATTTTCTTACACACTACCTCAAACGTGAATCAGATTGTTGGGGTTTGTTTGCACAAATTCATTGTATCTTGTACTTCAACGAAGCATTAATGTTGGAGGTTGTAAGGATCGTACAAGACATTCTGATCATAAAAAGCTCTAATATCATGTCAAAAGCTCTAATAAACTGATATCGATAATTCGAATTATTGTAAGAAGTCTTAGAATGAATTTATACCATTTTCGTGCATAAGTCTACCTATTTTGAAGTAGTAGAAACTAAAGGTTACTTGATGATGATGAATAATGATATTGAGTTTATAGAAATAAAATAGTGATGCATGGGTTTGAATATAAAGAGTAAACACTTGGGCAGTGTGGCCTTGTTAAGCAAAATAATCGAAATCACTGTGAAAGCAAGTCTTTATAGGGCACATATAAAGGATTATGAACCCCGGATCTGGTTGATTCATATTAATTCATGACCTATATTAGGGTTGGCAACTTTGCCCATATACATGGGTTTCTTACTATCCAACTCAATTGGGTTGGGTATGAAATCCAAATAGATGGATATGGGTAGAGTTTGATGGGTTTGTACCCATACCCATTTACTTTGGGTTTATATCAAATGGATTTGTACTCATGCCCAAATACAAATTACAGTTTGATACTCAAACTTAATAGATATGCATATTTAGTACCTAAATTTTTTTTTTTTGCATATAAATCCTCAAAATATCGATGGAAAATTACGTTTTGGTACCTACATTTTTTTGGTCTTACATTTTGGTACCTAAACTTTTCAAGTTTTACAAATAGCTCCAATATTTGCATGTGTAGTTAAAACACCCTCAAGTAAATGGATATCCATATCCAACCCATACCCATTTAGATTATGGAAGCAATATTCATACCTTACCCAAACCCATCTATAAACCCCCAAATCCATATGCACTTCACACATACCCAACCCATTATCAATGGATCTACTTGGGTTTGGGTATAATTACCCATGGGTGGGTAATTTGCCATCCCTAACCTATCTATAATAATAAAATTCATCTTGGTCCGAAGTATTTAGTCACGATAGAAAGCATGACTAAGCTTCAAACTTCATATTATCTTCTCAACTAATAAGGAAAGGAGGTATTATGATGAATCGGCATCCGCATGTGTATGGATGAGAATATGCATATCATAAGAAGATGCCAAAACAGAATGGACATATAGATTGTGAATTATTATGAGTAGGACATAGATTTGGAAAACAATTGTTATTATTGAGAGCTAATCTCCACTAAGCCTCATATTTAAAAATAATTGAATAAACAGAAGAGGACAAGAGACCGTGTGAACTAGAAAAGCCTAAGGGTGATGGGAAATTATTAGAAAGGACTTGTGAATGCAATTTGATGTGGATTTTGCATTAGCCAAATTGGAACTAATTAATCGAAATTACACCACACCTCATGATGACTCCGGATTACTGGGTCAAGTTCCCATGGTGATCAATTGTAATTTGTTTATATTGAGCCTCGTCATCTCAATGGAAAGGTAAATCAAGAGTTGATTTTGACCGGGATGATTGTTTTGTTGAGTGTAATATATGCTATCATTTTTGCGGAATTATGAATATTGGAATATGTTTGGTTGAGTGTTTCATTTAAAAAACCTTTCAAATTATAAAAAAAAATCACAAATATAATAGTTCGATGAAATGTTATTCATCTTTATTTAGCATAGATAGTTATTATGTCAAAATATCTATCTATGCATGATTTACTACATACATAATTAAATTAATTGATTCATGGTTAGAGGAGAATAATAAGGTTTTCCTTTATGTATAATATAATTTTTAGGCTCTTTGTAAAATGACGTGTGCAAAAACAACAATCAATCCATTTTAAATAAATTCTAGTATGTTTCACTTATGAAACATTGGTTAATTATCATCAATTTCTCTTAATAATTCGAGTGCAGATAAATGAGTTGGCCAAGTGTTTGAATCTAAATTTTCTCATAACGAAAGCTAATCCATCTCACGTGTGCCTAAGTACCACCAACAAAAAGATGATTCCTCACTGGTTCTCCAATATTCTTCACTCGGTCTTTTCCCTTCCTTTCTCCTCTTTTAGATCTCAAGTTAATAATTGGACATGATTATTTATTTGCAATTTCATATAATTCCAAGCGACCATAAATCGTGATGTCTATCTTTGTGTAATCTAGTGGCTACTCATTTTAACACAATGATGGCTAGTTAGGGAAGAAAAACAAAACAAAAATGATGAAGAAATGTTTCCTCAAACATGTCAATGCTTCATTATGAAAATTCCGAACTCAAAGCCTAATGAAATATTTCACCAATATGGTTACAAAAGTTTCCGTATTTAATTTGCACAACTGTATATATTTTATCATAACTCCTTGACAACAACGTAACTTCGAAATGTTGTCCTTTAATTAAGTTCATGACATTGTATATTCTCATTTCTCTTTTTTTTAAATTGATTTCACTGTTATTTTTCCATCCATAAAATGAAATCCACATACAGTATAAGAAGACTAGTACTTAGGATTAAACAGTGGCGGACCCAAGAATTACATCAAGGGTGTTCAACAATGAAACAAATTTAACAAGGATTGTCAAATAATTTTGAATTCAAATACCACCATTAATAAATCAAAATTTTACAAAAAAAATTTGTTCTAAAATTGAATCAAGGTTTGTCAACCAACAAACCTACCACCAACCTAGGTCCGCCCCTGGGATCAAATGCAAATGTACCTAGACGAAGTAGCTCACTTGCTCTACTAGGCATTTTGTAAGACATAGCTCCGATACATAAAATGTATTGGTCAATTTCGAACCAATGCAAGTATGCAACGTCTTGTGCTAGCTGCCACTTGCTTAAATAAATAAATAAGAATGGTTTGTAGTACATGGTTCACATATTGAATCATGTGCATCCCATCTCTCCACCCATATTTCTAAACTTGGGCAATAAAAAGCCAATCTCTATAAATAGCATAGTAATAACTAATAACTAGAGAATATGGTGCCAACATGGGAAGAGACCATATTTCGTACTTTTAAATTAACCTTAATTATATCTACATGCACAACCCACCAACAACCATGTTCATAAATTTTTGTCTCTATATTTTTCACCCATTTCTTCTGCACCTTCCACTACTATTTCATCTTCTTCTTCTTCTTCCATCTACATGTGCCAAGAAAACAAAACAGAGATTAAAATAAGTAAATAAATGAAAACTAGATCAATCACATATATAATTATTAGGTAGTGTCATGTGACCCTCTCTAGCTATCATATTCATTGGTGGTAATGTATAGTACTACTGGCCCAGCCTCCTATTTTTGTTATATACATGCTGAGGGTAACCGATTTGGATGAAGAATAAATCTTTATTATGCTCATCCCATTAGCTGGATTAGATCTACAAATCCAAATCCAAAACCATGGAAATATAAAATTAATCCCATTCAGATCCAATTCTTGCAACCTCCTCCCTCTTTTAAGCCGATCTGATCAAGTGTATACATACATAGAAGAGATCTAGTGGAGCATTTGTATCATATGAAACCTTATATTATTCACAATCTTAATTTACAAATACTAGTTCTAAAAATGATGAGACTAACTACTTTATTACTAGGGTTTCCGCCCAAAACAATCCTAGATGATGGTTGCTATATATGTATGATCAAATTGCATGCCATATATTTTTAGTTAAAAATGCAGATGAAAATGTATAAACAGTAAATAACCTTTCAATTTGCATCAGTGGTAAAACTCCAATGTAAAAATGTAAGTGATATAATTTCTCCCATTTAGCATCACTATAAGCTACACTTCAAAATCAATTATAGTTAATTTTGATATCATGATTGAATGTCCTGTTTAAAGACAGTAAAGGAAAGACTTCCTTCTGTAAGGTAAGGAAAAAAATTAAAAGCTGCAAACTTGGAAATAGAAAGAACACAAGTACAATATACCCCATCTCTACATTTATTCCATCCTTTGAAAAAATCAAAAGCATGGAAGGTGAAGAGATTAATATCTATGGGGTCATTTGTACCCACAACTCTACCATTCGGGCACATTGAAACAATTTTACTAATAATATACCAAATATATAAATAGATGATTACATTACACAAATATGCTGCTTTCATCCAGAAATGGGGAGAAAATCAAATAAGTACGAAATATAGTAAAATGAATTTAAATACCAAATTTAGGAAGACACCAAAATTCCATAATTGCTCATAATTAATCACATTTTTTCATTGAGAAGGAATGGGGGAAGAGAATACAGTACAAGTGCTTCTTTTGCACCCTTCAATTGTATCTACCATTAAATGTTTCCCTAAGGCATTGTTCCTTTTACATGCCATCAATGGTTATTATAGTTATCACTAATTGTACTTTTGAAATGTACATTTATTAGGTTTATCTTCTTGCTCTTTTACAATGAGAAGGGTAGCCAATGATTCATCCATTAGATGTTATTAGCATATTGTATACAAGTAAATCCATGTCAAAATAAATATTACTATTAGTATCCAGGATGGTAATCAAATCGGAAGAAGTGATGAGTATGCTCGATGCAACCGATTTGGCTACTCAACTCAATTTCACGATTTATCATCAAGGGAGAAGAATGTAGCTAAGGTTTGGGTTGGACAATTGAAGGATTTCATACAAAATAGACACTCAAATATACACATCAAACAACCGCATTTTAAGAATGATTAAATGAGAATATTGAAACAATTATCCACCAATGGGTAATCATATCCAAACCCAAGTAAACTCATTGATAATGGGTTGGGTATTGATGAAATACATATAGGTTTGAGGGTTTGTAGATGGGTTTGGGTAAGGTATGAATATTGTTTCCATAATCTAAATGGGTATGGGTTGGATATGGATATTCATTTACTTGAGGGTGTTTTAACTACACATACAAAAATTGGACCTGTTTGTAAAACATGAAAAGTTTAGGTATCGAAATGTAGGTACTAAAATGTAATTTTCAATCGATATTTTGAGGACTTATATGCAAGAAAAATTAAATTTAGGTACTAAATATGCATATATATTAAGTTTAGGTGCCAAATTGTAATTTGCATTTGAGGATGGGTACAAACCCAAATCCATTTGTTAAAAACCCAACTCAACCCAAGTAAATGGGTATGAGTAGTTGGGTACAAACCCATCAAACTCTACCTGTATCCGTCTATTTGGATTTCATACCCAACCCAATTAGATTGGATAGTAAAATACCGATGGGTATGGATAAAATTGTCATCCCTAATCATGACTACAATATACTCTACTGATAACTGTTAGCACTCTTGACTCCTTAAAAAACTTTGAGAATCAAAAAAGCTTTTGCTTCCTCTATAATCAGTAACGAGCACGAGAATGAAATCTATATTTTCGTTATAAATCGAATCTTCAAAACATCCTACCACTATGAAAGGTAGCTTAGCTTGACGAGTACTCAGAGCCTGATCAATCCTTACAAACATACTTACCTATAAATTAACCTAACAAAATGAACCTTCTCTCCCTCACTCTCTTATCTTTGTCAATAGTACCTTTCTTTGTTTGTTCTTTTTAGTTAAGAAGAAGGCAACAATAGTATTATATGGTGTGCTTGTGTAATCTTGTCTCTTCCTTTCTCTTATATAATCGGCCGATCCAATTTTTTCCTTTGTCAAGAGTTATATTCTAATCTTTCTTTTGCACCACAGCAAAGGCTGCCCGACAGCTTTACCAGGTTTGCAGGCTTCAAAGGCAATATTAACATTAATCAAATCAAACCAACAAAGAAAGAAAGAAAAAGGATTACATCTACATGTGATGATGGGAGGAAAACCAAATCCTTTAACCTAATTAATTAACTAATTGATCTTTCGAAATGTTCCTTTCTTGCATGTGCACTTCACTCCACTTACTCCATAAATGATAAATCACAATTGCTCTCATTACTCCATTCAGGCTTTCACTGGCCATTCAATAATAATATAATTAAACAAATGAAATTTAAGGGGGAAAAGGAACATCAACCCATGTTCCTGGAAAATTATTAAACCAAGAGGGGAAAAGAACTAATGGGTGAAAAATACTTGATTGGTCAGGAATTCCCAGTACATTACAGATCCCAAAAATTCCTTGTTTACTTCTGCATCCAAAATTGCAAATAAATAGAGAAAAGAAAGATCAATTCGGTTTTATGATTTACCTGCCAAGTTGACTTGTTAGATATATCAGCATGAGCTGAAGCAAAATGGCCAATAAGCTAGCTTTTAAAAAAAAATTATCATAAGTTTGGTAAATTTACAATAGCTTTTAAGTATTCTGGAATATAGTTGTACTTCCGATCATAAAATATAATCAGATTGAAGAAAATATTTACTAAATGACCTAAATCATGATCAAAATTACACTGATGAGTCTGACTATATTATTATATGTGAATCGCACTGCTATCTTGAACTCAAGTTGAACCTCCTTTCTTTGATTAGGATGCTTGAAGAAATGAAGCATCACAATCATCTTGATTAATGATGTTTATTTTCCATTGGACATACTCAATTGTTGATTTCCTTTCTCCATAAATTCTCTCCTAGTTGATAATTTATCTTTCTACTTTGTCGTAATCTATTAATCCTTTTCATATCGATATCAAACTCTTGTAACAAACTTATTTACTTCATCTTATTCCAAACACAAATAAAAAGAGAGGTTTTTTCTTGAAGTCTTGGTAGTTACCACATTACACATCAGTAAGTGTGAAACAATTGTGTGTGGGAAGATTTGGGCAAAAATATATACTGCTTTCTGGAGTGAATAATGCAACATGGCTGGGAAAAAGGAAACAATATGCCTTTGTTCTTCTCTTCATGGCTTGGCTGCAAACAGCAAAAGAAGAAACCATGCAAAGAATTGAAATAACTAGAAAAGTGACCCATACATGACATCACCCCCAGTAAAACCAAACAACGAAACAAGGAAAGTGACCAACTTATTAAACTACTTATTACATATCGAGTTGGTATAAATGAATTCCATAAGTTTTGAGAAATTCATTTTGAAATGAAATATTTCTGTGTTTAGTATTTAAAAGAATTCATTTTCAATTCTAATTTTTGAATTATATAGAATTGGAACTAGTTATAGCAATTCCGAGGAATTGAGATGGAATTTCCAAATGAATTCCACAAGTATTTACTAATTATAATAGAATCACATAATTATTCTCTTTTATTAACTAAATTACTTATACATATGACATACCAAGCACAAGAATTCATTTAACAATGAATTTTACATGACAATTCATTTTATTTTTACCGATTTGATTATGACATACCAAACACAAAATTTTATTTGACAATGAATTCTACATGACAATTCATTTTACAATGAAATGAATTCTCGATTCATTTGACAAAGTCCATGATGACTTTTTACAATTTTAACCCTACTTATTAAACTAATCACCAACTTATCCCCTTTCATTTACTAATGATCAACTTGTAGTGCATACTAATTTTGCATTCAATATTCGTTAGTATTCATTGCACGCAAACACTACATGATTAATCTCAAAGCATACTTTGCAACATTGAAAATCTTAAGGAATTGTCTAATTATGTGTATAATATGAAGCTGTTATTAATTAATCATGTTCATTTGTTCCGATTGTGGTAGTAAGACGAAGCTATTGGATGAAAATTGTTTTGTAACAAAAATTATAATGTAAAAATAAATAATACTCAATAACGTAAATTCCTAATACAACCACAAATATAACAAAGTCAAATCCATCATGAAATCCAACAAGCAAACAATGGTTTGTACCAAAAACCAAATGGGGCAATTTCATAATATATCCATGGTTTTGTAAAACCCAGGTTTTAACCAAAATCTTCATTTTTCAAATCCATGAAGCAAACGAGCCCTAAAAGTTTTTTTTTTACAATATGAATCATCTTTTATTCCACCACAAATAAGAAGACATTTTCAAAGGAAATATGAAATTAGATCAAGAATACTAATCTAGTTAACTGGGAGAGAAGATCTAGCAAGTGATCGTGCAACTCAATCAGCTCTAACATTAAGTTTACGTGAAATCACTTTGACCTTAATTTGAGGATTTGCTCTCAGGATTGAAATCATTGATCTCATCCAGGCTGCTCCTATCAAAGTAAGCAAGTTCTTAAATATGTGACACTTAACCATTGAAGATAAATGTACCGCATCCTATGTCGTCTTAACAATGAAGTTTCCGTTCCCATTCAATTTCCAAGCCCAGAATCTTTTGGGTCTATTTTCCCAACTAGCCTATGACCCGGCCCCTTGGCCGGAGGTAGGCCGAAAAAATTGATAGCGAAACTCTTACCGACATCAACCCATTAACATGTGTGCCTCGTTCTTCAGAAGTAGGCCAAGAACACAATAGTAATTTGAAGAGGAATCGTTGAACCATTGCAATAGTAGAGCAACATAAAATTATCAGCACTAAAATGGTCATTCCAAATAACTTACTTAACAAAACAAAACAAAAGTCGCTCTTTGATTCAAACATTAAGCTAAAATGTAAACATATTAAATTGAAGAAAAGAGCTAGTTTATCTCTAATGTTCAAACATTCTCAATTATTTTCATAAAGGCTAATCACAATCCGAAGGCTAAAAATCAAGGGTTTAAATGCTCAATGGCCTTTTAGCCTCCTCGAAAACAGAAACAACTGCAACTATCAGAAATAACATATCATATTTAGTAGCAATGGTATTTTGATTAGAAGGCAAAATTCTGACCACCATACTACTAACGACATAATTATCATGCACACACCAGTCAAGTATTTGTGTCAGAACTCATAACCCACCGCAAACATTTAAGTATAGACATACAAAACAGGCGTTGTAGCTATATATGCTCAACTAAAAGCTCTTCCCACATTATAAGAGAATGCATTGGTTTCAATTCACCGAGAGGGTTCAAACTTATATGTTGCCTTGTCATACAATTTAGAAAGGCTTCATTAATTACCCCGATAAGGCAAGTTATAAACGACAAATTTCGGTTGCAGTTAACAACATAATTGTTTGATTCCTCAACGATGAGCAAAAACCCACTCTTTCAGGACACGATTGAAGGGCATCACTTGCAGTGAAGCGACTGATTACCAATCAAACCTTAATCATGTAGACAGAAAGTACACTCAAGCAAGTGACTGGAAAAGTTGTTTGCTACTACTAAACACCCAATAGGAAACCTATACAATATAGTCCTACAGAAGTGAATATTCGTCCTCTTTATAATGGTGATGTAGAGGTAGCAACTATAATAAGCCTCCTACCCCTGCTCTAGAACTGCCTATTCATTCAAATTCATACCTTCTTCACACTTAGAAGATGCACACAGTAGATCTTCATAGATTACTCTACACGTCACTCCATTTTTACCACGAACTGCATAATGGTAGCAACAACTTATTGAGAGAGAATAAAGGAATCATATGATATTCAGTCCCACATCAAGTCTCTTGATCCTGGAAATATCTCTCAGACATGTTTTTTGCCTTCTTACAGATCTTTTAAGTTCCTTCTGAGGGCTGCATACAATAACTCCTACAGCTTCTAGTATATATGTCAGTGTATTAAAAACTTCAGAAAGTCTGCAGATGCTATAATTCAAAACCGCTGAAATTCAATTGAACTTTGAATTTCAGTTGAGCTTCAAACTCGGCCGCCTAAAAGTGTTTGTTCTTGCAAGCCAATGAAGCAGTTTAAGTAAAACTATAAATGCATTGTATCAAGCACCGACAGGATCCTATTAAGCAAGAAAAGTTCATGATTTCGACCAAGAAAA
Source organism: Linum trigynum (assembly GCA_964030455.1). Taxonomy (NCBI): domain Eukaryota; kingdom Viridiplantae; phylum Streptophyta; class Magnoliopsida; order Malpighiales; family Linaceae; genus Linum; species Linum trigynum. The sequence continues at coordinate 165,544 of OZ034815.1, read as the reverse complement.
TACAACAAAGCATGATTTATTAGTTTTAATTATTTTAGTTGCATAAGCTTTGTAGGAAGTGATTAGCAGTAAGTTTTCAACATTGATAAGCCAGAGAGACAAAGCAAGGATTAGCAATAGTAGCTAGTTTAGGCTACCTGATCATAATTTGGCCAAAGATACTCAACCTTAAAACTGTTCCACTACTCATCATGTAGCCATACCTGCTGCTCTGATCTAGATCCTTAAGCTTCAACTGAGTGTCCAAGGCAAAAGTCTTTGCCTGTAGAATCTAACAAAAACAATGAGTAAGAAGCTATATAAATTTTAAGAAAGTAAAACCGGAATTGGATCATATCTGTCTAGGAGAAAAAACAAATAAATTAAATAAATACTCTCCTTGCTATCTTGTTATCTTGAACTCCTCACCACCAAAGTGAGTGTCTCCGGCAGTTTCCTTCACTTAGATACCCTTCAATTGTTAGCAGAAAAACATCGAAAGTACCACCACCAGGGTGAAAGATCAACACATTCTTCTCCCCAACACTTATGGCCTTCTTGTGAAGAGCATAACAGAGATCTCATCGTCAGCCTGCCACCATGTGATGCACCAATCTTGCTATCTCCCTGCTGTGAAACTGAAGTAAGTTCAGAAAAGCAGAAACACATAATAAAGACAGTAATTCTCAATCAGGTCCACTAAATCATTTGGAGTACTCATCAGGTTAAACCTGAATAAACACTAATTCTCAATCATGTGCCACTTTCCATTTGTACCTAACATCTTCCACCTTTGCCTTTCTTTCTATTCCTTGTGCAAGCTTATATTTGGACACATGAAGCGTGAAGCCACAAAGATTACGCCAAAAACAAACCCCAAATCCCTGCTTACACACAAAACCAAAGCACATCATCTATATAGTCAACAACCACTATAAGCACAAAGAACCAAATTGGCCAGAGGAAGAGATGAAACAAATCTGTAGAGGACCCAAAAACTCAAACCAAAGAGGCGCAACTTGAATGAGAGGCTTGTAATTGCAGCACCATACCAATATCCTTAGCATATTAACAAAAGCATCAATCCAATATCAATGATGCATATACAGACACAACAGACACATTGTCATAACCCTGAATCAAAATTCCGCGTAAAGAAAACAACGATTTTACCTCTGGCGCCCTTCTCTTCCTCCTTCTCGGGCTTCTTCTTCTCTTTCTCTTCCTCCTTCAATCTCTTGTTGCTCTCGGCAGCCTTAGCAGCGGCGACCTTCTCTCTTTCCGCCGCCTCCTCCTTCCTTTTTCGCTTATCCTTGACAGCCTTCACCACCGCCGCAATCTCTTTCTCCGCCACGTCCTTCAAGAGGTAGTCGCTCTCCGCGGCCAGGAAGTCGAAGAGTTTCTCCACGATCCCTAGCAGATTGGTGGGATCGAAAGTGGCCGTGAAAGTCGAAGGCTGCGCAGGCGGCGAGGCAGCGGTGAAGACACTGAACGGGGACAGCGCTGCTCTGACTCACCAAAAAAAATCGCCAGGCCCGTTCACCGTCGCAATATGAGCCGATGTATTTTTCCCGTGTCCGAAAATACCCCTCCGAGAAACGCTCCGGAGGCAGCAAATTTGAAATGGGGATTCAGTTTTCCCCTTCAGCGTATTATAGTATGTGTAGATGGATTTTCAAAATAGCCTCCATTTCCTCGGGAAAATTAAAAGTTGAGGGGAGGAAAATGCAACTTTGGTTTTTTCACAAACAACTCACTCAACTTTTTCCCCCAAGCACAAAGTTTGGGTAAATTGCAAGGTTAGTCACTATGATTACTAAAAAGGTTTAAGTTTGGTCACTAAAAATATATAATTCCATTCGTGGTCACTAGAATTAGATAAACAATGCAAATTTAGTCACTCTCCGTTAGTCTTCGTCCGTCTCCGTTAATTAAGTCCGTTAATTGTTGACGTGGCTAACAGAATCGTCTATTCAGCCTAATTAAACTAAAAAATGATGAAACCCGACCCGCCATGTCATTAAAACCTACCATGTCACCTTGTTCAACCCAACCCTTGAACCAGCCTGACCTATGAACCAACCAACCCACTCAAACAAAGTAAGGTTTATCTAATTTGTCTTTCCAGATCAGAAATCTATCTTCTCCCTTTGTTCATCTTTCTTCCCCGAACATGATACCCAGAAAACAAAAACAAAAACCCTAATTTTCAGATCCCGTTCTTCCCAAACCCAATCCCGCCGAAAATCTCGGCCACTTGATTTCATCAAACCCAATCCTGTTGACAATATCGCCGACCCAATCTTGGCGACAATCGCGGTTACAGATATGTTGCTTCACAAGTCGTTCCCAGCAACCGAGGACTGGAGGAGGCGGGGCTCGGGTTCTTCATTTCTTCTGGCGGCTCTAGGTTCGTGAGAGCTGGAACCACTCTCGTCTCGAATCTGGAGACCTGGAAATCAAGAGCTCCGGCGAGGACAAGGGGCGGGGATCATTTATCCCTCCGTCGGCGTGAGGAAGAAAATGATGTTTTGCTGTTGCTGGAGCTTTCAGCTATAAACGAATCTCAAATATTGTTGGATGAGGAATCTTTCTCCACGCCCACGGGATCCCACCCGCCGAACCCACTGCGTCGCCAGTTTCGCCTTCCGGGAGGCTGCCAACGGAGCAGAGCTCGTCGAATCAGTTCAATCCGTCAGCACGCTTGATGTTTCCCTTCTCTCTAAGGAAGAGGGAGGTTAGATTCGCCTACTCCGGGAGTTCCTGCCACCACTGAGCTCGACATTTCATTCAGATCTGGACTTTGATCTAGAAGGAAGCAACGCATCGGCGAATCGCTTCGGTGTTGAGGGGCGATCCAGCGCCGAGCTCGCTAACAAGTAGTTCTCTACCAACGAAGCAGTGGAGCCTAAGATACGTAGATCCGACACAGATCTGGAAGGTAGTAGGCCGATTAGGGGAGTCGACTCAGAGGAGTTTGGGTTGTTGACACGAAGGGGTCGGGAAAATATGAAATGAAGTTTGGGTTGTTGACGTGAAAGGGAACTCGGGGAACGCCGGGGCCGGTTTCAAGGTTCAAGATCATTGTAATGTCGGCGGGTTGGATATCATATACGAAGCCGGAGAAGGATGTGTTCTTGACGCAAAGGGGAACTCGGGGAGAGGAAGGGTCAATAACGAGGTCGGGTCAGGGGTTTGGCTGGGTCAGTTGTGGGTTTGGCGTGGAGATTATTTTGATGTGGCAGGTAGATTTTTATTTTTTTAGGATTAAAATTAAGTGATTCAGCATTTATGTTAGACACATCAGCAAAGAACTGACGGTGTTAATAGAGGCTAACGGAAGGTAACAGAGAGTGACCAAAGTTGAAACATTTAACTAATTTTAGTGACCATGAATGGAATTAAATATTTTTAGTGACCAAACATGAATGTTTTTTGTAATCACAGTGACCAATCATGCAATTAACCCCACAAAATTTCATGTCACTTTTCAGGAAAAATAAAATAAAATCAAAGGTGATAATGATGCTAAACCAATTTCCAGGGTGATTGAGTTGGAATTGTTGAGTCTTATAGATGGAGAGTAAGAATGAGAAGGAAAAAGTAATTTTTTGAACACTGATAAAAAAACTCTATCAAAGTAAGCAAGTTTTTAAACATGTTCAATGAAAACACACATTCTCATACGAACAAGGTCTTGGTCTAGTGGTTAAACCGTTTGTCGTCAACTTGGATATATCATATTCGAATCCCTTCAATAACACATTATATTAAAAACTAAACCTATATCACTCTTATTAAAAAAAATCATCTTCTCATGCCCAAAAAACTTGTGTTCTTACTGTTAGTGAGTGGTATAAGGGACATACTTAAACTTTCATTGTATTTGCCTCTTCTTATTCTTGAAATATCCTCTAAAACTAAAAATCCCACTTTCGCAAATAAACCAAAATAAGTAAATAAATAACCCTCTCCCCATCACCCTCTCCCCCAATAACACCAAATGAGAATTAACAACTATATGAACAACTGAGAAAGGATAGAGAGCCAAAAAAGAAAAAGAAAAAGAAAAGTGTTTGGATCCAGATCTTCTGCTAATAATTTTTCTGTTAAAAAAGAATCACTCTGTCTCTATAAACAAAACCATGGCAGCTCTTCCCTTCAACAATCCCAACACACCATTACTTTACTCTTTCCTTCCTTCTTCTTCTTCTTCCTCCTCCTGCCCTTTCTGCTTCTTCCCACCGATGCCTCCATCTACAAGAAACCTCTTCCTCTCCATAACTCTTCTCATTCTATTCCAAACTACCCACTCCATTGACACACAAGGCCAAGCTCTCTTAACATGGAAGAACTCTTTTCTCAACTCCTCCGCTTCCTCCACCGCCTCAGCGGCCGCTTTGAGCTCATGGGACCCTTCTCACCCAAATCCTTGCAATTGGTTTGGAATTCGATGCAATCCCAGTCACAGTGTGGTAGAAATCACTCTCAGAAGCATTGATTTACAAGGTCCATTGCCATGGAACTTGCAGTCCTTACCAGACTTGAGATCACTAGTCCTTTCATCTACCAACCTCACCGGCTCTATCCCCAAGGAGTTCGGAGACTACAAGGAGCTAACTCTGATCGACCTCAGCGACAATTCCCTCTCCGGCGAAATCCCCGTCGAGATTTGTCGGTTGACTAAATTACAGACTCTGGCGGTCAACACCAATTTCTTGGAAGGTGGGATTCCTAATGAGATTGGAAATTTGAGTAGCTTGGTCTCCCTGACCATCTACGATAACCAGCTGAGTGGTGAGATTCCGGCGAGTGTTGGGCAATTGAGTAAGCTTCAGATTTTCAGAGCCGGCGGGAATAAGAATTTGAAAGGGGAGATTCCATCAGAAATTGGGAACTGCTCTGATCTGGTCATGCTAGGTCTTGCCGAGACGAGCATTTCCGGGGGAGTTCCTTCTTCCGTTGGGAAGCTGAAAAAGCTTCAAACTTTAGCCGTTTACACTTGTTTACTTTCAGGTCCAATCCCTTCAGAAATTGGGAACTGCAGCGACCTTGAAAATCTGTATCTTTACCAGAATTCAATATCTGGGTCGATCCCTAGGCGAATTGGGGAGCTCCAGAAGCTCCAGAGCTTGCTTCTATGGCAGAATAGTTTGGTGGGCTCGATACCAGATGAGCTTGGGAGCTGTACGGAGCTCACGGTGGTGGACTTGTCGGAGAATCTTCTCACCGGAGCTGTACCCAGAAGTTTCGGGAAGCTTTCCAATCTTAAGGAGCTCCAATTGAGTGTTAATCAGTTGTCTGGTACGATCCCAGCCGAAATCTGCGAATGCAAAGCTTTGACCCATCTTGAAGTGGATAACAATAAAATTACCGGTGAGATCCCGGCGGCGATCGGTAACTTGGGGAGCTTGACTCTGTTTTTCGCCTGGCAGAATAATCTGACAGGGACGGTTCCAGAGTCAATTTCCGAGTGTGGGAATCTCCAGGCACTTGATCTTTCGTACAATAGTCTTTTCGGGTCGATTCCCAACCGGATTTTTGGGCTTCGGAATCTGACCAAGCTTCTCCTTCTTGGGAATGAGTTCTCCGGCTTTATTGCTCCGGATATCGGGAATTGTTCCAGCCTGTACCGGCTGAGGCTGAATGGGAACAGATTAGGCGGAACTATTCCTTCGGAGATTGGAAACTTGAAGAGCTTGAATTTCCTCGACCTTAGCGGGAACCGTCTTGTCGGAGCAATACCGCCGGCAATCTCCGGGTGTGAAAGTCTCGAATTTCTCGACATCCATTCCAATGGGATCACCGGCCCTGTTCCGGAGACTCTTCCCAAAAGCTTGCAATTCGTCGACTTCTCCGAAAATCGGCTTACCGGGATATTGCCTCGCGGAATCGGGGAGTTGACGGAGTTGACGAAGCTCAATCTGGGGAAGAATCAGATCTCCGGGAAGATCCCGCCGGCGATTCTTTCCTGCAGCAAGCTACAGCTGCTGCACCTCGGTGACAACATGCTCACAGGCGAAATCCCCAAGGAAATCGGCCAAATCCCCGCGCTGGAAATCTCGCTCAACCTCAGCTGCAACCAATTCTCCGGTGAGATCCCGTCGGAGTTCTCGGGACTGGACAAGCTAGCAATCCTCGACCTCTCCCACAACACTCTGAGAGGAAACCTCAAAGTTTTAGCAGAGTTTCAAAATCTCGTTTCCCTGAACATCTCGTTCAATGAATTTTCCGGCGAACTCCCAAACACCCCGTTCTTCCGGAAGCTCCCTGTTAACGATTTGGCTTCGAACAAAGGACTATACATCGCCGGCAGCGGAGTGGCAGCCCCGGCTGAAGACCATCGCCGTGGTTCGGCGATGAAGCTGCTGACGTCTGTTCTTCTCAGTGCAAGCGCCGTCCTCATTCTTCTCGCAGTTTACGCTATAGTCCGGGGCCGGATGAATTCTTCCAGCGATGAGATGATGAAGGAAGGAGACGGTGCTTGGGAAATGACTCTGTACCAGAAGGCGGAATTCTCAATCGAGGACGTAGTCAAGAATCTGCACTCTGCGAACGTGATCGGAAACGGGAGTTCAGGGGTCGTATACAGAGTGATTACTCCGAAAGGGGAAACCATGGCGGTAAAGAAGATGTGGTCGGGCGACGAATCGGGAGCTTTCAGCTCCGAAATAAAGACGCTGGGTTCGATTCGGCATAGAAACATCGTTCGATTGCTGGGTTTTGGATCGAATCGAAATCTGAAGCTGTTGTTCTACGATTACCTTCCGAATGGGAGCTTGAGTTCACTCCTGCATGGCGCCGGGGGAGCTACAGCCAAATTCGTCGGGATGGAGTGGGAGATGAGGTACGATGTGGTGGTCGGTGTTGCTCAGGCGCTTGCTTACTTGCACCATGACTGTGTCCCGGCGATACTCCATGGAGATGTCAAGGCGATGAATGTTTTGCTGGGTAACGACTATGAAGCTTACTTGGCCGATTTCGGGCTAGCGAGGGTTCTTCTGGCCGAGGGAGGGGAAGATGGTGTTTGCTCCAAGTCAAAGTCTAGTCCGAGGCCGGTTCTCGCCGGTTCATATGGATATATGGCTCCAGGTACTTTTGACGGGTTTTTTTCGTGTTCAAATTATGACGTACGATCGAGTTCAAAATTATATGTTGGTAAGATTGATTTGGTGTTAATGCAACTTTCCCCCCTTATTGATTGTTTGTCTATAGAGCATGCAACGATACAAAAGATCACGGAGAAAAGCGACGTGTACAGTTTTGGAGTGGTAGTTCTAGAGGTGCTAACGGGTAGACACCCATTGGACCCAACATTGCCCGAAGGTGCACATCTAGTGGAATGGGCAAAGGAGCAGCTAGTGAACAAGAAGAACCCTGCTGAGATTCTGGATCCCAAACTAAGGGGGAGATCAGACCCCACGATGCACGAGATGCTACAGACACTAGCTGTGTCGTTTCTGTGCATCAGTACTCGGCCAGACGATCGCCCCACAATGAAAGATGTGGTGGCCATGCTTAAAGAGATTCACAACGTCGAAGCAAGACCGTCGGAGTTAAAGGGCAGTCATTCATCAAGGACAAATGCGACAACACGATCGTCGCCAACAGCGCCGCGTAGGAATATTGTAGGCTCGCAGACTTCCTCTAATTGCTCTTTTGCTTTCTCTGACGATTCCGTCTAGAGAAAAGGTACATGTGACCTACCTTTGTACTTAGGATTCTAAGTAGACATTTAGGGGTTGTAATAAAGCTAATTAATTTGTTCAAGTGTGGAGAGATTAAGAAGAATGTAAAATGTAGTTGTTTGTATGAAAATGGGAATTACACGTGGATTATTAGTCCAACATCTCCTTTGAAGTTTGGATCCCTTTGGTTGTAAGCAATGAGCAGAATCACATATGGCAAATGGCAAGGATGGCGAGGAAGAGGGTTAGCAGAAGTAGAAGAGACTCGACTCACTGGACCAATGATTGGTTCCAATTCCCAAGACTTGTGAGACTTCACCAACAGGCTTCCCTGTTGTACTTGTAGACTAGAAGCTTGCTTAGTGTTATAGAAATCTACATCTACATGGGTGAAATTAAAAAACCAAGGAAAAACAGAGCACAGCCAGAGAATGGAACAACAGCGAGCGTATGTTTTATTTATGAGATTGGGTCGAGTTTTCCAGCAGTGACCACAATTCGGATCACATGGTCCCACGTTCTGCACACCACATGTCCATGTGCTGTCCTGAGGAGGACTTTCCAGCCAGATGCCCACAAGTAAAAGAAACCAGAAAGCAAAAACATTAACAAAAATATTTCAAATACGGATCACCCATGCCATTGTTGTCAAAAGTTTTGCAAATCACTTGGGAGTATGGATTGGCTGGCTACTGGCTAGAGGTACTTGCCCTCGCATCATCCCATTATCATTCCCAAGGAAACTGAGATTTTGAAACATGTAACTTCCAGGATGCATGTAATTCTTGAATCAGATGACTGAGAATAATATCATTTCAAATACATGCAAACCCATAAAAAAAAAAAAGTAAATGCCTTGTTAGTTCCAAACAAAATCCACGTGCAAGCCCAGGACCATGCTCACACTAACTTTCCTCCCCCAAGTGAAAACGCCAAAAACAAAAGGACAAAAAACGTCGTCTTGTCAATCTCACCATCCAACACCATAACAAAATCCCCCAAAAGATGAAAAAGGAGATGCAAAATCCCTTCCAATTAGCAATTTCCTTTCCAATCCAGCAAGTCACCTCAGCCCTCAAATGGTTTTCATTTGATCGAAGGCCCAAGTGGGGAGTCTAGACTCTACAACTGCTGGTATGAGGCAGCTCAAAAGAAAGAAAGTGCAGCAGTACGAATTTTTGCTGCTGCTGCTGCTGCTGCTCCCCACCACAAATCAAACAAACAAAAGAAACTGACAGGCAAACCAACACCCAACGGCTGATATATGTTATTATTTGCACTTCGATATGATGCATTGCACCCATCCCATTGTCAGTAAAAGCCATACAAAAACACTTACTTCACTTGTATCACAGAAGTGAACCCACCAATCCCACTTGCTTCTCTTGCTGCGCCCACATGTTCCAAACGCTTTGACTTCATTCCTGCATTACACGGATGGATTAGATGGCACTAAGTACGAGCTGATGCAAGCCCAAACTTGAAACAGTTGGAGGGATAAAAGTGGCCAACCTTTTAGCCATAAATACTGCCTTTCTACGAACGGAGAGAGACAGCCAGACCCTATCCACATCAGGCAATACATACATGGATTTTTGCTTTGGACCATTATCTTGAGTAGGGACTACATGACCGACATGACATCCTCTATATCTATGGCCTTCAACGTAGATGCCACCTTTGATCTGTTTGTTTGTTGTTGTCTATGGAGGTTGTTTCTTAGATTCTAACTTTGCCAGCAGATGGGAAATCACGCCCCAGTCAAAACCACGGTACTGGAGCCACCGAATGATCCTCGATTTGCGTTTCTGTATTGGGGCATCCTGGCTTCGCAGCCATTGCTTTAAAGCTTGAGCAAATAGGTGATCGAGAGAAGGCTTCGACATATCGACTCTTGAATCCTTAAATTCAGGTTCAGTATCCTGGAAAACAGTTTTTAAGGCTTTCTGTGCATCAGCTTCACTCACTCCCTTCTTTAGCAATGCCTGCAACAGTTGTGCCAAAGCAGATTTAGTCATTGTAGCTCGCTATAACTTTTGGGTCTACAAATATCAACCAGCCAACCAACTACCAAAGAGCCACTTAGTTCAATGAAATTAATATCCACATCTTTCTTGTTCTTCAACCAGCCACCACAAAATCAAGATACCATTGGATCTATGCAATTTCTTGTAATGTTCTACCTTCAGCAAACTCTTCTATTCCTGAAATTGTGTTAATGTGATACTAATAAAACCGGCACCAAATTTTAGCTCATATGATGAGTTGTCTATGGCAGATCGTAGAAACTGAACAGCTAGAGCAGTTCTAGGAAAGAATGATTAGTGCAGTGACTTACTCCTGGCTTCCCACCTCTCCACCTGGAGTCTTGGTCAGCAGTCACTATGAATGGCCTATCTATTTGTAAAAGAATATGGTCTATCATTTTGCTGATGCTGCTCTAATCAGACATCACAGATATACCAGTGCTGCTCTAATCAGACATCACAGATATACCAGTGGAAAATATTAGTTGACATATCAGGATGTTATGACTAAGTTCAAACCCCAATTATTTTCATCATGAAAATATCACTGTGATCAAGCTATCAAATCATCTAACATGTTTTAGAACTCCTCAATTTAGAATAGCATACTTCCACAAAGAGAAAGATGGAAAGAAGTGGGCCATATTTCTCAATATGATCAAAATCAAGCCCATTACCTAAGAACATAAACACATAGAGAGATTGCAGATGGAGGCCAAGTACCCAAAATCATCCAATTATGAAAACCATGACTCAGAGGTACACAAAAGCTTACTTGCTTAATCCGCATGGGTCCCCAACTTAAGGAAGACCATCTAGAGCGTGCAAATGATTCCGCATACAAGCCATCATTGACATATCCTCTACAAAGGCAAAAAAAAAAAAAAAAAAATACTAACACTAGATTACACTTTAGATTATGCACAAAAGATTCATAAGAAAACTAGTATTTCAATAATAACAAAATGATGGGTTTCAAAATAGAATGTGGTTCAGAAAAGAAAGCATAGAAAAGCTATACGAAATTACGCACCTCTGCTGGAGACTTGCTACCACTGGATTGACAATAACCGCAGGAATTTTTTTTGCTTCCAGCTTCTTTTTCAGTTCCAATGCTGTCAGTGATCTGCAGGAAAATAACTGAATTTGTGATGATACATACACTTAGTTCTGGTGAAACATGAGATTTTGTAGCTCGAAAGGCATTACAGCACTGGAAATACTCTCAGCTTTCAATGCAAATTCCAGCACAAGTTCAACCAAAAAAAAAAAATCCAGCAGAAGTAAGTAACAGAACAAGCAACTGGGTGATGGAGAATTGAGGGTAACCTTTTAGCAAGCAAGCCAATCGCCAATTTGTTTGCATTTTGCACCAGTTGATTGTCTTGTGCAAAACCACTTATTTCTGTTTGTCTTCCCACACCGAAAGCCACATGCTCTTCCATTGGTTCATGGTCCATGAATGCTGAACTGCGATCGACCTTTTCATTGAAAGAGAGAAAAACACAAAGGTTGAGGTGCATGACACGAACATCATTTAAAGTAGTTAGAAATGGTATTTTAACTAATGCTTGCAGCAAGAGCCACGAGTAAGCAGAATGCGGTCTATTATTTACCTTGCATTGATGTGCAGTGGGCAATCTTCTCTGCGTTTGCTTTCGGCTACAATTCTTCTCATCCGAGTAAAAGTTGCTCTCCACACCTTCGAACTTCCCGTCAAATGCATTCTTCGAATCATCATTCTTCTTCACCTCTTCATTTCTCTTGGGGGAGGATTTCTTCTTGGGAATGTATCTAACAGGACCTGAAGAGCCACCTGTATAACACCGGACCTTCTGACAAGAAACTCCCAACTCATTCTTGACCGCTGACCTGGAAAGCAAAGACCATAAGCTCTACAACTTACAAGGAGAATTTCAATTCAATTCATATTACAACCAGCGAAAACCTAAGCAAGATGAGTGCTCGGGATGAAGTAAAGAGAGCAGAACGAAGGAAGGCAGCTTACTGCGGAATCAAGTAAGAGACGAGGCGAAACCGAATGACCAGAGACATTCCCAGTGCGGAATTTCCCACTGCGTTAACCATTGTTGGGGATGTGGACGAGGTTTAGAGAAACCCTAACACTCTGTTTTCAAAGGAAGGGAGGAAAATGGAGGTGAAGGAAAATTTGAACGGAGAGAAATGGAGAGAAAGGAAAAATGGAGAGGAGGGAAAATGTTGTTTTACGAAGGAAAATGAAGAAAAAGGTTAGAGAGAAAAAGTATATTAGGAAGTGTGATATATATGTTATTTTATTGGTTATGTAATAGTAAAATAATTTAATTATGTGTTAATATCATTTTCATTATTTATGAATGGTGGATCTAATATATTTTTTCTTGCTAATTTGGTTCATTGTTAAAAAAACTTCAATTAAAAATGTCATTCATTTTTAAATTAACTAAAAAATTTCTCATAAAATTTGGATTACCTCTGTTGTACAATATGACAATCATTCTATAAAATTTATGTCACCAAGTACCGGAACATATTATACTCGATTTAGTGTCATCTGGTCCAAACGTCGGTTTAGTCATGTACAATCTTATTAATTCGTTAAATTAAATTTTATTTGTTTAAAATTTTTATATTCGTATCATTGTCAAATTATTTTATTTTATATAATTTCATAATTATTGGCATACTATTAGACGTATCATTAGTTAAGAAAAAAAGTAAAATACTCGTACATATTTTTTACGTAATTTACCCATATCATATTTTACTAATTATTATTTTAACCATATTAATATAATAATAATATTATATTATTATTATTGTTAGAAACACCCAACGCCAACTCATTGACTCTTTCCCTGCTTTCTCTCCAAATTGGAGGGATGAGTGTAACAGTAAAACTTTCCGCCCAATTCCTTCCTCTTCCTCCTGTAGCAACCTTCAAGAACAAAGGAAAGCTTCTTGGGACATGTGCTTTCCTCCCACCTTTTTCCTTCCTCTCCATTTCCTCCCTAAAAAAATAGAGTGTAATGAAATCGTTCCCGCATTAATTTTGGTGGGGGATTGGATGGCGCTTCTGTTTCCCTTCATTGAAAAGAAGGGGAAAAAAAAAACAATTAATACGAGACAAAACGAACCTTCATAAGCTACAGCGACGTCGTTTTACTCTGTACTTTATCATGACTTGCCACCGTGAGCTTCTCCTTCTACCGCGGCTTATTCCGGCGAACTTTCTCCTACTGCTGCGTGCTTTGGTACAAGGTAAGATTAAGCCGAATTCTTCTGCAATCTGTATGTATGAGCGTTTCATTGAATTAGCTTAGACATCTAAGAATATACTTTCTCCTACTTCTCCGAGTCGCATTGCAATTTGGGTTATCAATTTGCTCGCGGTGAAGGAACCTAGGATGGAAAATATCAGAGCGAAGGTGGTACAACTGTTTGACATGCTCTCTACTTCAGGCAAGTATGTCTGGACTCTGGAGAAGTGTAGTGGTGCCTGCAACTTCAAGGTTCGGGATTTTTTCATTTTCCCCCCAATTTTTCCGGGTATTCTAGTCGCCAGTTCATAGCAGGTCAATATATCGTACAAAAGTCAATAAATTGCACAAATATCGCGATATCTTTTTATATCACGATATCTCGTCAATTTCTCTTTTTCGGAAATTTATCGTGTTCGTTTTTGGTTTCTAGTATGCGAAACGTTTCACGTTTAGGACGTTTCTGGTGCCCATTTTTTCGTTCTGCGGTGGTTCTCTGTTTTCCCCGGTCGTACGACTACCTCGCTACCGAAACGGTGTAGCTTTCAGTTCTTTTGGGCCTTCAGATAAGTAAAGTAAGAAGCTATTTGGTCCCTTTGTTTAACGGGAGCCCAGTGTTTTCGCTTTGCGTGCTTACCTCCCCTTCCAAAATGTTGTCGGATTTTTAGTTCCTTTGGGTCGTCGGTTATGTAGAGAAAAAAGTAATTTGGGCCCTTCATCTAACAAGAGCCCAGTTTTCCCAGGTCATGCGCCTACCTCCCCTTCCAAAACGCTGACCGATTTTTCGTTCCTTTGGGCCTGGGTTAAATAACGAAGAAACCTTTCTCGACCGTTTGGCGTTTCGCTCGTTCCCGTTTCTCTAATTGGTTCGGATTTCCAGTTTTTGCCGGCCGTTGACCTGCCCTCTCTCTCGAAACGTTGTCGGTTTTATAATATCTTTGGGCCTTCTGTTAATGAGTGAAGAAGCTTTCTGGGCCTTTGTCAAACGGAAGCCCAATGTTACCAGTCAGTACGTCTACCTCCCTCTCAAGTCTCAATATGCCAGCGGATTTCTCCTTCCCGGCCAAAGGCGTGAAAGGGTTATCCGGAGGACATCAGGCGGCTTTTGTCGGAGTTGAAGAATGATTGCTATAAGACCGAAATGCTCTTGATATTGGATGTGGGGTAAAGCTTTTTGCAACAACGTAATGGACTTTTTGGTTTCATTCTTTGCTCTCTGTATCCCAATGTCCCTTTCTGTAGAAGTTGGTTGCTAATTTTTCGATTACAATGACAATGGGGGTTCTCCTTTTTAATCTCCATTCAACCACCAATCTATTAGATCTTGAGAGGTGTGCAGAAGCCATTGCAGGCGATCCCTCTGGAACCAACGAAGCACTGCTGGCACCCATCAACATCATTAGAGTCCTTGAAGTAATGTGATTGGTGGCATTGTGATTGCTAGTCCTTGTGGCATTCTTACCCATTAGTTGGGAACTTGAGTATTTCACATATATTGTTACGATACGAGCCATTCGTAATAGTCTAGGGATTTCTGGGCTCATCTATTTTTAGTAGAATTATTAATTAGTTAGTATTTCGTATTATTTGGATATTAATATTGTTTACTTGTCTTAGTAGAATTTGGGATTGTTTTCTAGTATGTTAAGGATTTGGTTATCTTTTCCTTGTGGTAAAGGTTTCATGTTCTAAATAGGAAAAGGTAGAGGCTTCTTATGCCTATAAATATGTATTGTGTCTTTCGTTTAATGTCATGAGAAGATTGGAACTCAAATAGCTTTCTTATTGTCTTTCGTTTATTGCGAGTTACCTAGTTTCTTTGAGCGTTTATTCTATTCTTTCAAGCAATTGTCGATTTCATTCAAGTTACGTTCAATTTTTCAAGCTTTGGGAAAAATCTACGTAACAATTGGTATCAGACCCTGGTTACGACAACGGGTGTGAGAGATGGGCAAAACAAGGGCCACGAGCACTTTGGAAGAGGATGATCCTGATTCCGCCAGTACACGGTTGCAAGCTTTGGAGGAAAAGGTCAATGGACTAGAGGAAGGATTCGACCAGATGGTGGAACGGGTAGGAGCTCTTGATCGAAAGATTGACGAATCCATCAAATCGACGGTTGATATCGCAACGGAGACAAGGGCGACCATGGAAGCCTCGATTGATGCAAGGTTCGCCAAACTAAAGAACTTCATCCGGGAGATGGTTAAGCCTCCGATTGCCGGCGGGGAAGCCCCTCCCATGGCGGTTACCACCGTCCACGGCTCCCCAACATAGGCGGCACGCCTCGCGAATGAACGACAGCTAAAACAACCAATGAGCGAGGCAGTAGAGACGTCGCTGACGACCGTTACAAATGCAACAAAGGGGAGCAGTGATGGCACGCGCGGAACGACGGCTACAGGTGCGGCATGGGGAATCTCGCCGTTGATGGGGCGAGTAGTAGCACGGGAGGGCCACCGGAGAGGATATCAACGACGCCGCGGGCGGATGGAATTTCGTCGACTATCCCAGGAGGGACGGTGGTTGCAGTTGCGAGGAAGGGAAGTCCTGGAGGGTTTCTAACCGGGTGGGCCGGGTCGTTGGGAGCAGGGGCAAGCAGAGCCGGGCCGAACGGGTGGGTTCCGAACTGGGTTGGGTCTGGCGCATCTGGGCCACCAGGGTTTGGGCCGCGAGGTCCAATGGTGGGAAGTGGACTCAACATGGGCAGTGGGCTGGGATGGATGGCGAGCCCAATGGAACAATTGATGACCCAACAAGCTGGGATGGATTATGGGTGGGCTCCAAGGCCGGCTGGGCCTTGGGAGGCTTTAATGGAGGAGAGGAAAGGAAGGGGCCTTTCAAGCCCAAATATACCCAACTTGAATTCCCTAAGTATAATGGGCTAGAAGATCCATCCGGATGGGTTGCAAGAGTGGAGCAATTTTTTAAAATTCAAGAGACTCCGGAAGAACACAAAGTGCTACTCGCTTCTTATCACTTGGAGGGAAATGCCAATCAATGGTGGCAGTGGATGGACCGCACTCACATTACATCGGGGTTACCAATAACTTGGCCACACTTCAAGGAAGAATTGTGGGCGCGCTTGGGCCGACAAAAAGTGCCTCAAGCCATGAGGCCCTTGCTAAGATCAAGCAAACTGGATCTTTGAGCGATTATCTATTGGCCTTCGAGAAATTGGGTAATCGATGCTATGGGTGGACTGATGATGCATTAGTGGGCTCTTTTATTGGTGGGCTCAAATATGAAATATCTGATGCAATCCGCATGTTTAAACCGGATACTATACGCGAGGAAATTCGGCTCGCTAAGGTGAAGAATGAAGAATTATCTAAACATTGCGAAGTCCAAAAGAACCCACCAAAGGCCCAAGTGGAAGCAACGACGGAGATCGCGCCTACACCACCTCGAGCAATGCCATTACCTCAAGTTCCAACGGCGAGGAGAATGTCAAGCGAGGAAGTAGCGAAGAAGGGCACAAGGCTTGTGCTTCCATTGTGACGAGCGCTTTACCATTGGGCATCGTTGTGAAAATCTCAATGTCCTTCTCATGGTGGGGCCGTGCAAGGAAGGCGAGGATGGTCGATTCATCTACGAAGACGACCAACCTTGAGGGCAAGGTTTCGCTTAAGGGGGGAGGATTGTTATGATACGAGCCATTCGTAATAGTCTACGGATTTCTGGGCTCGTCTATTTTTAGTAGAATTATTAATTAGTTAGTATTTCGTATTATTTGGATATTAATATTGTTTACTTGTCTTAGTAGGATTTGAGATTGTTTTCTAGTATGTTAAGGATTTGATTATCTTTTCCTTGTGGTAAAGGTTTCATGTTCTAGATAGGAAAAGGTAGATGCTTCTTATGCCTATACATATGCATTGTGTCTTTCATTTAATGTCATGAGAAGATTGGAACCCAAATAGCTTTCTTATTGTCTTTCGTTTATTGCGAGTTACCTAGTTTCTTTGCGCGTTTATTCTATTCTTTCAAGCAATTGTCGATTTCGTTCAAGTTACGTTCTATTTTTCAAGCTTCGCGAAAAATCTACGTAACATATATGCATATGTGATTTGTGTGATATGAACCGGTGGTGATTCAGCTGTTCTTTGTAGTGTGGTTATATGGTTTTTGGCTTGATAGATGATTCAAATGCTTGGAGAAGCAGTTCATCACTAGCTAATTGACAGAAAAGATGGGGAGAAAGGCTTTGCTTGTTCAAGTTCTCTTCTGATATGAGTTTATACAACAAATTTGATGGTTTACAACGTTATAACCTGTGAATGAGGAAACTAAAAGTGCAATAAAGAAGCAGCTGCTGCTCTGCTGTGGAATGAACTGAAGATTGCTTGGTAGGCTTCAGTTCAGGGGAGGATATGTTGGAATAATTAGCCACATGGGTTGTACACGTGAGTCATTTAAGTTGTTGCTTATTTAATTTGTTATTGAGTGTTTAGTTTGTAGTCGTTTTGGGGTTAGAGTCATTAGATGACTTAGCAACTAAGTAGAAATTAGTTAGGAGCAGTAGTCAAAGTAGTACTGCCTTTTTCAGGGATATGGGTTAGTGGTTAGAAGTGGGAGATTGGGAGCCGTACTTGGCAATGTATTTAAGCTATTTGCATCATTCAATAAGACTTATGTCAGTTCGCATTCAATTGGATTGAACATTCTCTTTGCTCTTCTTTTCTGCATTGATATGTATCACTTGACTAAGTAGATACATATGCATGGCTTTGTAAATGCCACCTTAAGGAAGAAATTTGATTTAGAAATGTGAAGTGGATGATGGATTGTCAACACAAGTATGCTAATGAGGGATGCCTGATTCTCTACACTGTGATCTGCAGGTTAATTATGGTAACTTCATCCATGGACTTGAGAAGCTAGGAGAACATCCAAATGAACAGGAAAGTTGCTAGTATAAAAAATATTGATCCAGGAGCAGTGCAGCTTCAAGGTGCGTGCAGACTTATCTCGCGAGGCATTTCCTGGAAACAAAGATATCTTCCCTCTTCCAAGGAAGGTTGATTTGTCAGCTCTAGTACAACTTGTTGAAGCAAGGCTGAAGTTGTCCAAAGTAGCTGTTACTAGCTGTTGAAGTTAATTTCCAGTTTAGTCCCTTAATTCTGTTTTGTGTCTGTTAAGTCCAGTCCAAGTCTTATGTTTGTCAGTTGAGTCTGTTAGCTGGAAATCAATAGTTGCAGCGATGGATAGTTGTTAGGATTCATTGGTCCCAGTAGTTAGGAGAGTTCAGTTGCAAGGGTTTGAGCATGTTTATTTAAACTCTGGTTTCAATCATGAATAAATGGTCAGTTTGCCTTTAATTGCTTCTACATAGTGGTATCAGAGCAATCGCAGGTTGTAACCAAGAGCGAGTGAGGTGTGCGAAATTGATTTTGATCTGGGGTTAGGGAAACACGAGAGGTTCAGTGAGAATGCTTTGTTTTTTTTTTTCGGGTGAGAGATCTGTAAGGAACAGATTATGAGTGATCAAAGCTTTGCCCAGGTGGTCATTCCCAAATTCGACGGTGATTACGATCACTGGAGCTTGGTGATAGAGAATATGCTTCGATCGAAGGAAATCTGGAGTGTGGTCAATCCGGGATTCAATGAGCCTGCCGCTGGGGAAGAGCAGACTGCTACTCAATCCAAAACCCTAGAGGCAAACCGACTCAAAGATCTTAACGCCAAAAATTACCTGTTCTGCTCAATCGACAAGAGCATTCTCAAGACGATCACTTAAAAGGGTACTGCAAAGCAGCTTTGGGATGCTATTAAGACTCGTTATCAAGGCACTGAGAGGGTTCAGAAGTCCAATCTGCAGGGACTTCGAAGGGATTTAGAGCTGCTACAAATGAAGGAAGGAGAGTGTGTTACAGACTACTTTGGAAGAGTCATGGTGATTGCCAATTCTATGAGGAATTGTGGAGAAGATATGACTAATACGAAGATTGTGGAAAAGGTACTAA
Source organism: Linum trigynum (assembly GCA_964030455.1). Lineage (NCBI taxonomy): Eukaryota > Viridiplantae > Streptophyta > Magnoliopsida > Malpighiales > Linaceae > Linum > Linum trigynum. The sequence continues at coordinate 146,624 of OZ034815.1, read as the reverse complement.
GAACTCTTACCGAGAGGTATAATTATATTGTATGCTCAATTGAAGAATCTAAGGATATTGGGGAGCTGTCAGTTGATGCTTTGCAAAACTCACTGCTAGTTCATGAGCAAAAGTTCACAAGGAACTCATCTGGAGAGGAACAAGCCCTTCAAGTTTTTGGACGAGGACGAGGCAGAGGGTATGGTTGAGGTGGATACCAAGGTGGAGGAAGAGGTAGAGGGCGAGGAAGAGCATGGAATCGTGATATGGTGGAGTGCTTTAAATGCCACAAGATGGGGCATTATATTCGTGAATGCCCTGAGTGGAATACAGGAGCACGCTACATTGAGTCCTCCGGTCAGGGGTTCAGGGATGATGTTCTGCTCATGGCATACACCAATGACTGCAAAGCTGAACAACAGAAGAAGATGGAGACGTGGTGGTTCTTGGATTCGGGGTGTAGCAATCACATGACTGGAGACAAGTCATGGTTCATCAAGCTCAATTAGAGTTTTAAAGGAGATGTCAGACTTGGAAATGGTAACAGGATGGATGTGGAAGGAAAAGGAACCATCAAGATGATGGTTGATCGAGTTGCCCTGGTGATTCAGAATGTGTTTTATGTACCAAGCCTCAAGACAAATCTTCTCAGCATAGGACAATTGCAAGAGAAGAACCTGGAATTTTCTATAAAAAATGGCACCTGCAAGATATTTAGAGAGCAAGGAACACTTATTCTGCAGACAACCATGAAGGCAAACAAAATGTTCATTCTGCAGGTCAATCATCCAAGTGAAGCTATGTTGAGAAACTTCCAGTGTTTGCAGGTTCATTCTGGCTAATATGCTCCACAGTTGTTATGGCACAAGCGGTTTGGGCATATTAACACTCGAGGACTGTTAAGGTTGCAGAAGTAAGAACTGTTTAGTGGTCTACCTAGACTAACTGGAGAACTTGGAGTATGTGAAACATGTATTCTAGGGAAGCAACACGGAGCAAATTTCCCAAAGAAAAGTACCTGGAGAGCAAGCCAGCCTCTCCAACTTCTACATGCTGATCTCTGTGGCCCCATTACCCCAATTTCAAATGGTGGAAAGAGGTACATTCTCACCATCATCGATGACTACAATAGAAAACTTTGGGTGTTCTTTCTAGCTGCCAAGTCTGAAGCACTTACATGGTTTACCAAAATCAAAGCACAACTCGAGAATGAAACTGGTAAACAATAGTCTGTCTTAGAACTGACAGGGGAGGGGAGTTTATGTTGAATGAGTTCAAACAACTATGTGATGAAGCAGGGATCAACATACAACTCACAATAGCTTTAACACCCCAACAAAATGGGGTTGCTGAAAGAAAGAATCGTGCCATCATGAACATGGTTCGTTGTTCCCTGAAGGACACCAAAGTCCCCTCAAACTTTTGGCCAGAAGCTGTTGAATGGACTGGACATGTCCTCAACAGGAGTCCAACCTCGGCTAACAAAGGGAAGACACCACAGGAGATATGGACTGGTAAGACTCCATCAGTTGATCACTTCAGAGTATTCGGATGTGTAGCATATGCACATGTTCGTGACTTGCAGAGAAAGAAACTTGATGACAAGAGTGCTAAATGTCATTTTATTGGGATTTCCAAGGAATCAAAGGCCTACAAACTCTACAATCCTACCACCAAAAAGGTAATGATCAGTAGGGATGTAGTCTTTGATGAAGAAAAGGGATGGAGCTGGAAGTCTGATATACAACCTGTCCTCACTCAGATTTTCTGGGAAGGTAGTGAAGACCCCTGGTGTGACTCTGATGAGGAAGAAGAGTTCACTGATGCTATCAATCAAGGATCAGGAAATGAGCAGTCCTCTTCAGATGATGAAGAGCGCACCCCAGATACTACTACTGCTCCAACACCACCTGCTGCTACTCCACTTGCACCTCACAGTTCAGATTCCTCTTATGAAGAACAAACTGGTGAATATGAAGATCCTCGAGCAGAAACTCTAGGAAAACGAAAAAGGATGTTCCCAAGTCACCTTAAAGACTATGATTGCACAGGTCATTTCGTGGATACTGACTGCTGGCTTAATGTAGCTGTTTCTGATGATCCCCAAAATTTTGAAGATGGAGTCTTAGAAAGAAAATTGGAGAGAAGCTATGAAGAAGGAGACGGATGCAATTATACAAAATCATACTTGGGAGCTGGTAGACAGACCTGCAGGAGTCACTCCAATAGGAGTCAAGTGGATTTTCAGGACAAAACTCAAGGAAGACGGGGTTGTGGACAAAGTTAAAGCAAGGTTAGTGGTAAAAGGCTATGCACAAAGGTATGGAATCGATTATACTGAAGTATTTGATCCAGTGGCTAGGTGGGATACCATTAGAACTTTTCTGGCTTTAGCTACATCTCAAGGTTTGACAATTTTCCAACTTGATGTTAAAAGTGCCTTTTTGCATGGTGAATTGATTGAAGATGTGTATGTGAGCAACCTAAGGGGTTTGAGGTTGCTGGGGAGGAAAGCAAGGTCTACAAACTGAAAAAGGCACTATATGGTTTGAAACATGCTCCAAGAGTCTGGTATGCTAGAATTGAATCTCATTTTCTACAGACAGGTTTTGAGAGATGTGAATATGAACCTACCCTGTTCATTAAGAAGTATGGAGGTGATTTCTTACTTGTGAGCCTATATGTTGATGACTTGATGTATGCTAGAAGTAGCTATGCCATGCTAGCAGAGTTTAAGGCATCCATGGAGTCAGAATTTGAGATGACCGGCCTTGGGAGAATGAAATATTTTTTGGGGGTGGAAGTTTCACAAACTGAATCAGGCATATTCATCAACCAGAAGAAGTTCATTAAGGAGCTGCTCAAGAAGTTCAAGTTGAGTGAATGCAATTTTGTGCACAACCCAATGGTTGCAGGTACCAGGCTGTCAAAGGGAGGATATGGAATTGCAGTAGATGTCTCTGAATATAGGCAGCTTATTGGAGGTTGCAGGTACCAGTTGCAAGGGTTTAAGTCTGTGTATTTAAACTCTTGTTTCAATCATGAATAAATGGTCAGTTTGCCTTTAATTGCTTCTACACAACTTCCATTACACCATTCAAAATCAGGTAGCTAGCTCCATAAAACATGTATTAGCTTCATATATCTTGGAACTCTGAACTATATATTCCCAGTAAAGAGATTGGACTTCCGGTATATACATCAAGAGTATGCATCAATAGATGACGAAGAAGAAGACGGACACTAGCATATGATAATATACAAAGCTTATGGAAGGAAGGAAAGCCTCACTCAAATTTCCAAGCATAAATAACATGGAAAAACTCTGCAGGCGATTGCCTCTGATCTGGTGATGAGTTATTATCATCAGCTTTGGATGGCTTATTCCCGGGACTGAAAACAAACAGCCCTTGCCCCGTCCCGGTCCCATTGAACAACCAATCATGGACGTCCCAAAATATTTGGACGGGAACGTCGTTCACAGTCAAGTTCTCGTTCCCTCGAAATCTCCACTGCAGATTCATGATGTGAACCACCTCGAAGCCGTCTATGCTAATCCACATTTCCGGGTCACCCAGGCCGGACAGCGACGTCTCGATGGTGAGATCATGCTCCTTCTCGTTGTGCTGCCACATGGTTTTGGTGCAGAAGAGTTTCTTGCCATGCACGTTTTCTTTCTTGCACAGCAGGACGGGCTCGTCGGCGGGAGGCTGCTTCTTGGTTCTCTTGTACGCATCCATCTTCATGTCTCCCAACACCACGCTCACCTCATCTCCGTCCACCACAGCCACGTAATAGTCTGACGACGGCACGGGGCTACTCGAGAATTTCGCCTGCCTCAAGTCCCAGTACACGTCCACTCGTTTTGTGTCCACGTCGAATGATTTCAGACCTTTTTTGCCCCAGAATTGCCAAGCTTTTATGTCCAGCTTGAAGGTGTAGGGGTTCTCGCTGCTCGGGTTTTCGACGCTTATGACCAGGGAATAGTTCCCCACGTTCTTGCTCCACGTCACCGTCACGTTTCGAATCAAATCGGCTATTTTGGCTTCGTAGATGAAGGTGACAGAGCTCTGGGGAGCCTTGTTTGTTGATTGGTCATCCTCTGCATTTGTGGATAACTTTGAGTTCTGCGCATTTTGTATAGATTCTAATCTCGGAAGAAGATTAGCCATTTTGGTGCTGATCTTACTCAACAATCAACCTTCTACTTGTCTTGTTGTAAGATGAGGTGGTTGGGCAACAACTTTTTTCTGTTTTCAGAAAGATCAACATCCATGTTGATCAAAATCGAACCTGAAAGAACACAAGAATATGCATAAATCCCCGTTTATCTTCTCTCGAACAAATTGATTTGTCGTGTCTTTACCTTTGGAATGAGACTTTCTTGGAGACTAATTAAGGATCAAACATAGCCCGATCTGTAGAATCTGATCCTCCAATAATTATTCCAAAGAGGTTAAGGTTTGCATTGAGAATGTTTTGCCTCGAGCGAGGAGTCTACCAATTCATAATTCTATACATATAGAAACAGGGAGGAAGGCAAAAAGACAATCTTAAAACTAAAGGATGAACAAAACAACAAGAGTTGACAATAATCAAAAGCAAACCCCAAAAAGGATCCAACTGGCCAAGAAACCAATTTGAAAAAGAAGGAAAAAAAAAGCTAATCTTGGCTCTAGTCTTGTGAACAATAATCTCCACAAATTTGACATTAGCTCTGCTAATTTTGGGTATATGAAAAATTTCAATAATTTAATTGGCCGTCATGGGTTTCATGTCTGCGAACCGGAGATAACTTTACCTTCATAAAGTTCAACTAGTCATGTACCCGTCCAGTTGGCCGGATTCAATAGCCAATCACGTAAATAACAATGACAATTGTATCCGAGGTACGCATTTTTTTGTTAGTATATATAAGAAAGTATAAATTATTCTAATACTCTAAACATCTTAATTCATTGGTAGAATAAGAGAATCAAAATTATTAAAATAGTTCGATAATTCAAAATATCAATATCATACTGTTTTTTGACATTTTAGTGTATCATTGACTAAAATCTTTTTACGAAAATGAAAGACAACCCCCTTGTAAGGGAACAACTCCTACAAACAATTTCTAATCATTCCTCACCGTTAAAGATTACTACATGTTTTCTTTTTGACTTGTTTGCATTTCCTCCTCTATGAACAACATCATCTCCACCAATAATAATGTCTTCACCTCCAGTAATAACACATTTGTCTGCATTATCAATTATTTCTACCTTCTTTCTTTTGCATTTCGAAAATCTCTTCTTTTTCTTTATGCATTTCATTGAGCAATAAATCTTAATGGTAAAATATTTACGAATACATATAATCTTTTCCATTGAAGTAGAATTACCTCATCCAAATTATGAATAATATACATGATTTGTTCTGCCTCACCATCAATAATATTTATATCTTCCTTACGAACATTGAATAATTTATTTTTTCTTCTCAATATCATCATCATCATCTCTAGCACCGGATCTGGTACCTCTACCATTGGCAGTGTCTTTTTTGTTTTCCTACATCAGAATTGTGAATTTAAATCATTGGCATTCAAAAATACAACATATGGCGTGCTTTCATCGAATCATAAATGGTTAATATATATTGGAGGTAAAATTGTAGTCGGATACTATTGATTGCACGTTAGTGGGAAAGGTAGCAAAGTTCCACACTGAATACTAAGATTGAAAATACTAAAGGCAGTGAAAGAAATAGAAGGGTGTTCTCCACCTTTTAACTGGGGCCCGATTTGTTTCAACTAAATTCATTCAGGCCAATTCTGTAAATTAATAGCTCGGCTCCCTTCATCCGACAGTTGCAATATATCAATCAGATTAAAGAATATAACCAAGTATGACTTGTGCATGGTATAAAAATACAATTCCAATAGAGAATAGCACAAATTTGTAATATTGATTATCATTTTGATGCAATTAGAATTTACCTCGATCAAAACATGAAGATTGTCTATGTTATGCTCTTCTTCATCCTTCCCTATCCTGACAATTGGGCACTCACTTGTTGGTGGCGATGTTGTAATATGAGAGTTTGATGTCGAAAATCAACATAATTCCCTTGATTTCAAGGAGATGAGTAGGTGGCGGTCCTCTAATTCTATCTTTGTCTTAGATAGCCTTTCAGCAGGAATTCCAAAAAATCAAGCTCTCACTCCACACATAACAACAAAATCAACATCTGTTATTTTGTCCACAACTCGAAGGTGGATCTGAATTAGTAATGATGGTAATGACATAAACAATAATAAAATTGTTGAAGTACATAAGTTTTTAGTTGGTATAGGCAAACAATTTAAATTATTTCAATTAATAATAGGAAAATAGTCACGTAAGGTAAGATAGGTGGAAATACCATATTTTTTTTAACAATATCCAAAGGATCCGAACGATCATCGCTCTAAAATATAAATAGGCAAACCATCACAGAAGCTTAATGATTCAAAATGAAAATAAAGAGGGAAGCCCAACAGCAAGATCACTCCAGTTGAGGAGAAGGTGTTCTCACTTGCAAATTTAATGACTTGTGTAATACTTGAATTCACCAGCAGCAAGATCACTCCAGTTGAGGAGAAAGTGTTCTCACTTGCAAATTTGATGATCATTTAATTATGGTCATTAATTTGATTTCAAATTTTTGGATTAATACTTAAGTAATTTAGATGTTTTCTTACCATTCTAAGGAGCAACATGTAATGATGTAATGGCCAGGATGAGAGATGATCGTTCGCATTTGCAGGGAAGATATTTAATCGGGTAACTATCCTACAAAAGAGAGCTACATTGAAATAAAATTCCATGTACCCAAATTATACATTAAATTTGCCATTAGAGTTAAAGAAATGCATGCTATTTTAAACGATAATCTAAAAGAATTACATACTGGGGAAGTTTTAGCTGGAACTCTTTATGAATAACTTTTTCAGTGAGTCAAGTAGATGTCCATTAACTCGAATACTGAATAAGTTGGCCAACAACATATGTGGAATGAAAAATTCAAAAGTGAATGTTTTGGTTCTAAATGCATCAATTAAAGTAAGTTGGAACTTGGAATTGAGAATAGTAATTCAAGCCTAAAAGAAATGTCATTTGGTTGCACTGCTTGTCAATCTCATATTGTTTGATGAAATTAAACTTGTAAGTTGGAATGGCTAGGATATCGTCGCATGCTTGAGCCTCAGTATTTGATTCAAACTTGATGACCAATTTGTTTGTAATTGGCCTAAACAATCTATTTCTCTTAGCTTGTAAGTTATTCATAAGACATGTATAGAAATGATAACAATCTTAGCAAGAAACACATAATTTTATAACATATAAATAAAAAACAAACCGCAAATCAATGGATTACCGATTAGTTAGGGATGGCAATTACTCACCCATGGGCAATTTTAGTCCAACCAAAATAGACCCATGGATTAGGGGTAGGGTATGGGTGAAGTATATACGGGTTTGGGGTTTGTAGATGATTTTGGATAGGGCATTGATATTGCTTCCATAATTTAAATGGATATGGATTGGGTATGGATACTCATTTACTTGAGTATGTTTTAACTACACATACAAAAATTGAATCTATTGGATCTATTTGTAAAACTTTAAAAACTTTAGGTACCAAAATACAATACACAAAAAAATTTAGGTACTAAAATGTAAATTTTTTGTTGATAGTTTGGGGACTTATATGCAAAAAAATTAAATTTAGGTGCTACATCTAAAGATCTATTAAGTTAGGTACCAAGCTGAAATTTGCAAAGGTACGGGTACAAACTCAAATCCATGGATTAAAAACCCAACCCAACCCAAATATATAGATATGGCCATATGGGTAAAAACCCATCAAAATCTACCAATTTACCATATATTTGGATTTCATACCCACCGCAATTGGGTTGGACAATAAAATACCCATGGGTATGGGCATAATTGTCATCCCTATTACCGGTTGAAATGTTGTATTTTCCCCCGATATATACACTTTTGCCTTATATAAAGAGCAAGTTAAAATGTAATTTTTTGTTGATATTTTGAGGATTTACATGCAAAAAAACAATTAGGTGCTACATCTTAAGATCTATTAAGTTAGGTACCAATTTGTAATTTACAAATGGGTATGGGCACAAACCCAAATCCATGGATTAAAAATCCAACTCAACCCAAATAAATGAATATGATAATAAACCTATCACATTCTACTAATTTATCATCTATTTGAATTTCTTACGCAACCTAATTGGGTTGGACAATAAAATACACATGGGTATAGGCAAAATTGCCATCCCTATTACAGTATTACCGGTTGAAATGTTGATTTTTTCCCAAATATGCGTTTTTGCCTTATATAAAGAGCATGTTTTCTTCTTGCTAATTTAGTCAAATGGTTGATCAATTCTTGTCAAATCTGGCTTAGGTGCATCAATTTATGAAAATGTAAAATGGTTGTAAGATCAAGCATTTTGCAATAGTTAGATAGATTATAAACAATTGATACTTCATCGATGTTCTATCATTAGAAAACTTATTTTGCGCTTCAGAAAGAGATAATCATAATCAACCACAACTTCTTGTGATATAAAACCGTCTCTCTATTTTCTAAATCACATGTGACATGATCACACATTAAATTGTATGATATATATAATTTTGCTATATGAATTATTTAGGCTTACATTCAATTTTTAACAATGGAATTGAACCACTATTTAGTTGTTTAGATGATTCTCAGAAAATATTTATTCGGAGTAGAGAACTAAAAAAATGTAGTAGGCAATAAAATTTGGTCTAAACAATATAAAATAAATAGCTGATGATGGTTTCCCATACCTAAGATCGAGTTTCCTAATGGACCTGGAAAGTGCGGCTTTATTACTCAATGGTATAACCATTGATAATAAAACATAACACTAACACTGATATAGTTAATCTTCCACCGCTTGAGTTTTGATGTTAGAGCTATTGCCTAGTGCTTTTAGATTAGTACTTTTCAAAAAAAAAAGCTGTTGAGTGTTTGACTGTAAAACTATTAGAAGTACTTTTTAATATGAGAGTTTTTTTTATGAGAATTAATATGAGAGTTTGTGTAAAATGGCTATAAAGGACTTATAACATAAAATATGAATAAAAATTCTAAACAATAAAAAGTAGTAAAAATGGATCTTGTTAGATTTTTTTTATATTAAATAATATGATTTTATAATTTATTTTATTTTTAAAATGATATAAATGAAGGGAAATTATATTTTCTGAAATAAAATTAAAATATGGTAAGGATGATCTTGTATTTTCAAAACAGCTTTTCGCAGAAGCTCAAAATCGGAGCTTCTACTTTTATGTTATACAAAAGCGCTTTTCGGCTTTTCAAAAGCCGAGATTTTAGAGGTGTTTGACTCTGCTTCATCTTTCGAAGCCGAAAAACACTTCTAAAAGTCGGGCCAAACACAGGCATTATAACTTGTAATAGAAAAACCCAAAATTTAAACGCCATGGATGTCATTCAGAGATCAAGTCAGGTGCACGGTTTTGGTTATACTTAACGACAACTATGCAAGAGAGGTTTCTCTTTAAAAAAAAAAAACTATGCAAGAGAGGTTCCCATGATTAATTCCGGTGAGAACACATAGAGATAGAGTAATTACACTCTTGATCTACCGCAGTGCCGCCTGGTTGGAAGTTGGAACTCGGTAGTGGGCTAAGAGGCCCATCTGAATTATTGGAAAGACCAAACAGTCCTTCCGTGACTTGTGCAAAAGTCAGCAAAAAATGGATTGAGGGGGTGATGGAGGAGAACCTCCATATAGTTATTGTTATTGTTTGATTGATTGATGATGCTTGCTGTGATTAAATTCCTCCTAACTGATAGTGTTCCATGCTTGCTGTAATTAAATTATTTACTGCAACTCTTCCAAACCATCAAACAAAACCATGAAACGCTTCTCATGTTTCATCATTAAATCCACTCTTCATATGCATGACATGTGAGAGTACTAGTATTACAATGTCAAAATGAATTGGTCTCACTCAAAGTCCAAACCACAACTCAAAACAACAGCAGTATCCTATACATAATATTTCTATAGCACTTTGTTCAAATGTTGCTCTTTGTATCATATTCGTATTCATACAAATACCAGTGTTTTGTTGATGGACCCTCAAGACAAAATGAACTTTCCGCGAGGAGTAGAATGACTCCTCCTCAACTCTGGCATTACAGCTGGTGAACTTGCAGCATTCGCACCTTCTTTTGCATTCCGAGATCCTCTGCAAGTTTCCATACATCATATGTTATAAAAAATTTCCAAGCATAAGACTCTAATGTATGCTTTAAGTCATAAGAGAACTAGTGAATTACCTTGCTTCAAGATTGTGAGAGTTCCTGGACAAGTTCCTTTGCAGCTTCTTTACATTCAAAGAGCCAAGCAATGGAGAGCCAGCCATTATCAGCTCATTTTCAGGCTCTGAGAAGTCACTTCTGCGTGGCTCGTCTTGCTTATCGCCGGCACCCATTTCAGGCAGCATCATCATATTCATACCCATTTCAAATTTTGGCGGCCTTGCAGGAATAATCTGTTTCGATTTAACCTTAACCTCGTTCTTGGATTTTCGAATACCACCTTGTCTTATGTTAAGAGCCTGTTTGAATTGTTCTTCCTCTTGTTCTGGGAATTGCTTCCTTGCAGTGATATTATTCCTCTGGAAGTTATAGAATGCACTAGCTATACTATCCTGCTTCACTGCTTCCTGGAACCCTATGCTGGTTGCATTTGACTTGTTCTCCATTGGTGCAACACATTTGACAGCACCAGCTCTACCGGGAAAAGGGGCTCTTCCAACTGAGGTATTAATATCAACTGTCTCGGGTTTGGTCATGTTCCTGATCATGGCTCCTCTGTCTGTCGAGATTGATCTCCTAACAGGAGGAGAAGGTGACCTTTGCTTTGTGAAACTTCCTGACCTCTGGTCCAATGGACGCTTTGGCAGAGTTTCCTTATCTGTGAAAGCTAATGGAAATCTAGACCTCCTTTGTTTTCCAGAAGAGCAACTTCGACTCTGAATTGCTTCATCATTTGCATTTCCCCGTTGAACGATTTCAGATTTCAAGTTGGAGTTTGTACCATGCTTTGGCAAATAGTAAGGAGAAACAGCCCTTTCTCTTTGTACCTCTGTTGTGTTTCTACCAGAAGTTCCACTTTTCAGCTGTTCAAGTTCAGCTTCCTTTTTCTCCAAATTATGTTTCAAGCTTGATATCTGGATATACAAAAATTAAAAGGAATGAATGAGATTTCGACGAAGTTGGTTACAGAAATGAACCTGTTCCATTGAATTCAAGAGACTTTAACTAACCTCTTCTTTGAGATCCCGGATTTCACCAGTTTCTTTGTTTGCTTTAGCTGCTCCCAATTCTATAGAAGCAACTCTTTCTGCAAACTTTAGAGTGCTGATTGTCTCCCCAATAGCATTGACGTCAGGATTTATATGGACAAACATTAATGTTTTTGCGTGCCCACCTAAAGAACAAAGAGAGAATTAAGGATGATTAGAATATGACTTAACAAGTGGGAATTCGATGATAACAAGATCATTACCTAAAGAATCTTGTAGAACTTGTGTTAGCTTGCTGTTTCTATAGGGAACATGCTGACTCTTCTGTGCCAAAGCATAGATGACATCTCCAAGGGCTGAGAGAGATCGATTGATGTGTTGAGCTTCTTTTAACCTTTCACCAACAGCTTCAGATTTATCCACACGCTCACTGCCAGCCAAATCTACTAGATGCAGGCAGCCTTTAAGTATGGAACCAGATATCAACTCTTTTCCATAGACATGAACTGTCAAAATACTGCATATAACCCCAACAAACATTATTAGTAGTTCCTTCAAAGCCATGGAATACATGGAATAATTAGGAGTTCTTTAGAGGCACAAAAATTAAACCTATGAGAACGGCTGCTTCTTTCATTTAGAGCAGTGGCACCAACTGCACGATTTCTATGACCAATTCTCATTAGATCGAGAACATCCTGAGTGCTTGATACCCGTATTAAGCTTGCATCAGGTACATTTAGTCCATTCAGTTGAGAGTTATTACGGATGTCTAATGTTTGAGGAAGTTATGGAAAGTAAATTCTTGATCATAAGTGTTGAATGGCTTCCACACAACTGAAACATATAAAACCTGACTTTTGAAAGGATATCTTCTATTGGAGCCATCGGAAACCAGTAGATCTCTTACTTGCTCATTGTATATTTCAATCATCTGAACTCCAACTTGATATTTAATAATATCTGCCCTCTTCTTTGTGATTTGAAATAGGTCACGAAGAGCACGATAGTTTACACCCCATGTTTCTTCAGTGTTCAAATCAGGACCACTCTGTCACAAAACCAAAACCAAAATATTATTTAGTACATTTGTGACACAGTTCATAGTTTTCGATGCAAGTAATGCTTGAGCAGAAGTCTCAAAAGAAAAACCGTACCATTGTATAAGTCTTCCCTGATCCAGTTTGCCCATATGCAAATATGCAAACATTATAGCCATCTAGTACCGACCTGATCAATGGTTGTGTGTCACCATATATTTGCTCTGTGAAACCAAAATTTGGAGTTTTTGAATCCGTAAAGGCCATGAAAATGCAAAAAAAGAGCAAGCATTTCCAGTTGAATTGGATATTGTTGTGAGTATTAGATCATACCTTGTGTGCAACTTGTAGCAAACACTTTGTTAAAGTTGAACACCTTCCTTGCATCCTTTCCTGGTTTGTGAGGATGAACGATCATAAGATTTCCATTTTCTCCAATGTAATCAACTGTGGACTGTACATTTGTTTGTCCCGGTAGGAATGGCCTGACCCGACAGTACACTCGTATTGAGCCTGCTCAAAAATTGGGATCGATTAAAGTTAAAACAGCCTATATATGTTGATATGAAGCCCTCTTGAAAAAAGATCACCTTTTAGATCCTGGACTTGATTATAGAGCTCACGGTTTTCCTCCAGAACAGTGTGGTATGTAGAGGATGCAACTTCAAGTCTCTTAATATGAAGCACTGAGAGAATTAAATTCAAGTCACAACCACGCACATACAACTTCTAAGTAGAAGTCATTTTCCCTCCAAACGAAGGATGATGATATTCTTACCAAGCTGACTTAGTTCTTCCCTCCAATCTGCTTGCATTTGCACAACTTCTTGCCTTGTCAGCTTGAAATGCAATCTCAACTCGTGAAGCTCTTTCTGGTGAAGATCGGTTGTCTCTGAGAGATAAGACGATTCACTAGAGGTTCGTGTGTGCCCAAGAAACTGTTTTTGGCCTTTGCAGGTACAAAACTTGGAGAAATCACTAGACACCAAATTCTTTCTATGGCTTATATACTGTGAAATGGCTTCAACGAATTCCTCCTTTGACATGTAACCAATGTCTCCCTTCACTATCTTTTTCAAGAAGAGTCCAAGCTGTGGATAATGGCAAAAAGAAACATTGAACTCAGCTCACCAAAGAGATAAATCCTAGAATAGTCAGTGGACTGTGTTTACTTACCTGTATGCCTTGAGAAACAAGCAATGCTGAGAAATCCTTAACCACCTTGCTCAGCAATGTATCTATGACCTGCACGTTTTTCATCCACATTGGAACAAGTCTTAATTAGCATTCGAGAAACACAGAAGTTATTGAAAAAACTCACATTTGAATACGTCTTACCTACCGTTGCATTCAAAGGGAAGTCATCAATCCCATTACTGTCCCTAAGGTAAGCTTGCAGCAACCCTAGTCCAAAATGATCAAAAAGGAATGCCAAAACATTGGCAGTTGTAGATTCTTCAACTGGGACTTCATTAGAAAAATGGAGAAATTCTAACAACTGATCAAACTGAGAAGATTCAGATTCATCAAATGACTCATCGGCACTTTCACTGCCCATCAATGAAGCTGGTGATTCCTTGGGGAAGGAAGTGATCTTGACCAGCCCACCATACCTCCACACCCCAATTCCGCCAGCCAGCTTCCATTCATAGTATCCCTTCAGACAAAGGATGCAATCTACCACCTTACTTGAGGAGCCTCCCTGTCCCATCAAAGAAATGTTGGAATTCAGAATGTCCACCAAACCAATTCTGAGATACACACGCCGATTTCCAATGAACCCCCCATTCAGAAAAGAGAGAGCGATGGAATCAAACCTTCTCCAAATCAGAAGCTTCGAAAGTCAGGAGCTCCATCTTTTTAACAGCAACGAGGAAGTTCCTCATATTCTCGAAGTACTGAATTGCAGATTGCGCGGGTCCTTCCGTGGACTGCACCGCCATTACTGGGCTCTCCACCACCTTCAAGAAAATAGTAATGGGATGAAGCAGAATGAAATAATAATTGCAAAATTTTGGGGGAAGGGAATCGAACCTTGTGGACGGCGCCGGGGTTGACTTTGTTGAGGACGTTGCAGAGGATAAGACCGTTTCTGAGAGCAAGGCGGAACTCTTCCTCGGAAGGGTGTTGGCGAAGGGAGCAACCTCCTCCGTCCATCTGTCGAAGCCATTCTGCTGCTTGGTATCTCCTCGCAGCTGAAAGGAAAAAAGAAAAACCCCACAAAGTCTCCAATTTCAGACGACAGAAACAAAATATTGGATTACCAACCGCCACTTATTAAGCAAGCCTGCCATACGAAGAAGGAGGATCTTTCCCTTCTCTTCCCGCCAAATAGACAGAAAGAGATGGAAGAAGAGGCAGGCAGGCGCAGATGAATGAATTGAAGAGAGTAGCTCTTCTGAACAGTAAATCCAGTTTTTGGGCTTCATTTCGGGCCTTGGGGTTTCTAATTCCATATAAGCCCATATAATGATAAGTCCCTCCGAAGCCCACCCAAGGCTACTATAATTGGAGCATCAAATAATTACCAATAACGGGATCCCTATGAATAATAACTGAACAAGGGAGGACAAGGATGAGTTTCCAACAATAAATCATATAGTTAATCTATTTTTTTTAAAAGTTTTATGAGACTTAATATAACTATAATAAGATATAAAAAAATCATACAGGAGAATCAAAATTGAAATGAACTAGGTCAATTGGAGTGTTAATAAATGGTTCTATCCAATTCAACTCTGTGTGGATCAAATTGTTGTTCATATTTAAGTTTAGTTGTACTCTAATAAACTATGTTAAGTTTATGAGCACTAATAAATAATATATGCAAGGTTAAGTGAGTGTGGTAGGTGTACCCTAATTAACTTTAGGGATGGCAATGAGTCGAGTCGGGTCGGGAGCGGATAGTGCATATATGTTACTCTATTCAAAGTAGTTCGGGTTTCATCCATATTGTCAGAAACACATTTAATTGAGATTTCTATTATTATATTAGATAGGATAATTATAATTATGGTTAGTAAAGATTTAGCCGTATTAGGATTATTATTTGGGTTACCAATATTTCCTTATAAATATGTATTTTGGCTTTACATCATAATCAGTCAAGAAGAATATTAAGAAGAATATCCTAAACCCTAGTTTATCCTCTCAACTCCTAATTTCTATCCTCTCCTAATCCAAGGCCTCGGCCGATTCCCAATTCTATTATGTTCTTTCTCATCTAAATCACTAATTCTTTCTCTCAAACCCTAAATCCCTAATTGTCACGAGTGCCGAAGATCAGTCCCGAGAGACCCTAGAAGCGGGGCTCTCACAATTGGTATCAGAGCCCGGTTGAAGGCACTCGTACCGGAGCCATGTCGATATTCTAAGTGCTCTCAATCGAAGAACTCACCAAACTTCTTAAGATGAAGTTGGAAGCGGCAAGAACGGAGAGGAGTCCGACCACACCTCCAGCACAGCTTGCACCGCAATAGAATTGTTGGTCACAGAATTGGATTTCGACGACTGTTGGAACAACCTGCGTTCCCAATCGAGACCGAGCGAGGTAGACCGGGGTCGCACGTGAGGCTGGCAACGATGGAGGACTTGATGGCGGTCGAGCCGCCAACCCAGGCAGCAACGTCGTGTCAATCACAGCACCGCAACTCACCAAGGGCGAGATTCACCAGTTTCCAGCATCAACAGCGGCCCTTGCAGTTGTCGTAACCGCTGCCGCATCGCTGGAGGCAACGAAAATCACCACCGTTGCTTCTGTACTCGTCGCGGTCTCAGAGAACGATGAGGAAGGGTCGTTGACCGAGCAGTCAACCACGGTAAACGACACCCCAAGGGTTCCGCCACCTTGGCCGCCGGACAAACCACCAGCAATAACTCTAGCCGCATGCAGAGCAATGGTCGCGACCGCCCAATCCGAGACAAGCGACGAGGTTCAAACGGTCGGGAACTTGGAGGTCCAGTCGAGGGAGGCTAGTCCGGGAACCAACATCGTTAGAAGATGCGGAGCAGAAGAGTAGGCATCCGGAGAGGCGGGCGATGATGAGAAGCCGGAGGCGAGGTCAGCGGCAAGTTTGCCTCTTCGCCGCGTGATGAATCTCTCGCCGGAGAAGGAGTCGCAGGGGAGGCCTCCTGAGAGGAATTCGAAGAGGAAGGAGAAAGGGAACATCGACAGCTCTATCCGTTGCGAGCTAACGACCGTCGACGAGATTAGGCTGGAGAAGAGGAGCGCCAGATCGAGTCTACCCTGTCGTGGCGTGAGTAACCCATCACGGGAAAATGAGAGGAAGAAGAGGTCGATCGGCGGGGAGGTAACGATAAAGAAGGATTCGAAGGAGAAGGTGGCAGCGGGGTCGGAGGCGCCGCCGTGTCGTCAACGGGATGGCGCGTCGCCTCTAAAGGAAGAGAAGGAACCGCCGTTCAATGAGGAGAAGGTGGCGGCGGAGTCAGATCGGCCGTCTTGCCATCGAAAGGACAGTACACAGTCGGGGAAGGAGTCGCCGAGGAAGAAGGTGACCGGGACGGAGACGACGTCGGCGGGAGAAAGAGTGCCAGAGAAGGAGACGAAGGAGAGCGGCCACTCTCTTCCTCTTTTAGCCAAGGATGGAGGTAGGCTAACCCTAGGCCGTGCGGGCCGGGCCGCAAGTCGATACGGGCCGGAACTACTAGAGAGCAACGGGCTCGACTTGGATTGGGTGGACTCGACGAATGGGCCTATCGATCTGGGTTATATGTTGGCTTGTAAGAAGAAGTTTGTGGGGCTTGTTTTGAGCCATATGACTCAGCAGAATAAGCCAAGTTGCGGGCCACAAATGGGAAAGAAGTGGGTCGAGAAAGAGTTTTGGTGTGGGCTCAACAAGAAAGAGGGAATCTGGTTGCAAGAAAATGGTGGGCCGAGTTTCCAAAGCAGGCTTGGGCCTAGGTTGGGCTATGTGATTAAGTCTCTTTTGTGTGGAGGAAACTTAGAAGAAAAGACAGAAGATAACTTAGTTGGGTTAGCATGTGGGCCTTTAGAGGATATAAGCCCAAACGAAGTTAGAGGAGAGTGGAGTCTAGTAGAGTCTCATATTAATTTGGGCTGCAACTCCTCCCTTCAAGCTATTATGGGTCGAGTTCAAAGTGAAGGAAGAAAAGATTGGTTCGTCGTCACCACCAAACCCATTGCGGAATTGAGGGAGTGGTCCATTGAAGCTTTCGAGGTGGTTTATGAGAATGGGCTCAAGGATGAACAATTCCCCGATTCTTATTTTGTGGATTTCGAGAAGGTAGAGGGTGAATTGTTCGGCTATGGTAAACATGTCATGTGTCACATGGTTCGAGAAGAGTTTAAGAAAGTGCGGGTTGTTCAAGAAGAAGTCCTTCGCATACTGGAGCGCAACTGGAGACGGAGAAAGCCGAAGGTCAAGGAGGTAGAAGTCAACTACAACCTTGAGGTCAAGATTGTTTTCAAGGGGGATGGATTGTCAGAAATACATTTAACTGGGATTTCTATTATTATATTAGGTAGGATAATTATAATTATGGTTAGTAGAGATTTAGTCGTATTAGGATTATTATTAGGGATACCAGTATTTCCCTATAAATATGTACTTTGGGTTTACGTCATAATCAGTCAAGAAGAATATTTAGAAGAATCTCCTAAACCCTAGTTTATCCTCTCAACTCCTAATTTCTATCCTCTCCTAATCCAAGGCCTAATTCTATTCTGTTCTTTCTCATCTAAATCCCTAATTCTTTCTCTCAAACCCTAGATCCCTAATTGTCACGAGTGCCGAAGATCAGTCCCGAGAGACCCTAGAAGCGGGGTTCTCACACATACCCATACCCACATAAGAAATGGGTAAAAAATCAAAACCATGCCTATACCCGTTCGGGTTTTTGGGTATCCACGGTTATCCATGAGTAGTAGTTTTTCTTTATAACTCAAACCAATATGTTAATATTCACACATATTCTCACATTACACAAGACGAAAAGTACGACAATAATTCACTAGAATAAATAAAATTAATTAAAACAACACAATTTCATGAAAAATGTCATATTTGTATGCAAAATTTAAAAGATGTTAGAGGAAAATAATGATTATTTCTAGACAAAATACATATGCATGTGTATAATCGGGCGGGTTTGGGTTGGATAGTGAGAAAACCATGCCCACCCATTACCCACAATATTCGGGTTCGGGTTTTACCCGTACCCATTAAAAATCCTTCGGGTTCGAGCTTTATCCTACCCGAATAGGTTGGATTCGGACGGATATCCACGGTTACGAATATTTTTTTCATCCCTAATTAACTTCCTTCCTTTCCTTTATGACTTGGACATCATCATGTATTATGTGTTGATTTATACCTTAAATATGAAGGGGTTTCTTTGGGGGGACTAGCCTGGAATTAAACTAGTCCAGTTAGTGGTACATTGGTTGTGATGGATGATTATGAAGGCCGGCGTACCCATCACAAACTAATAAATAGAGTAGAGTTGACCCCATCATCATTTGATTTTATGTTAATGTATGTATGGAGGAGTCGACATTTGGGTGTGATGATTGGATTGGCGAGTTAACTTAAAGCTAACTCCCAAAGCAGTAGCAGTAGAAGTAGAACACACAAGTTATAGAAACAAGCAGAAGATATGAAGTAGAGGACAGCGAACCGTCCCACTAAGCCGGGATCATGATCACTGATCATCAGCTGGGCCGGCGGATGGCCTGCATTCTTCTTCTTCTTCAATTATTCATAGTGATGGCGTGCAGTGCATACCACTGCCGGCCCCCCACAACAGACAGAGAGGGGGGATGGAATGGAATTGTTTTCTCTTACTTTCCTTCCTAATCCTACCTTGGCGGTATCATGGGGAGATCTGCGTGAGGGAGAGTAAGAAAGGAAAAGGAAAAGGGGGAAGCAGATGGGCCCGGGGAGAAGTTTTGTTGGAAGTGAATGGGCCCAAAGTGATGAACATTGCGGCCCAATGGGGCTGCTCCCTCCGCATTCTCCGCAGCCTCATCATCATTCATGGTCATAGTGGATGGGCAAAAATGAGAGACTAAATAATTACACTTGGACGAAAGCAAGAGGGGGGAAAAAAACAAAGTAAAAACATAGGGATTACTTTAGGACCAAGGGGACGGGGGAATGAATGGTCATCATGGGAAATTCCAAAGCAAAAGCAAAAGAAAAGAGCACGACATGAAGGAACAATGCCAAATTCGTAAAGAGAAGAAGAAGGGAGACACTCGACTCGGACCACCAAAAGCACTAGCTAATTAATCCTCAACGTTCATATTTCTTTCACCTTTTCTTCTTTCGTCGGTGACTTAGTTGACTTCATGTGCCATTTTGCAGCAACTAACTAACAGCGAGTAAGGAAAGGCCCAACGCCGGTGACTTGACTTCATGTAACCGTCGCCGGTGCCAAAAATATTATAAAGCCAGCCAGCCACCCACCCCTACCTTACTTACTATTCATTGCCGTGATGCACATATTAGATTTTTATTATTCTTAGTTACTGATCGAATTACTTAGCTGGTCTTCAAGTTGTAACCTAATTAAGCATGGTTTCCCTGATTAGTATATCATATATATGGATTAGTGGAAAGGGTTAGTGGAATGGTGCTAGCTAAGCTGCCATCGAATATATATATATATATAGTTAAATATAATAAAGCTAATTATAGATGGTGATTAAGGAAAATATGAACTGGCCGGCCGGAGAAAGTAAACACAATTAATTAACTAGTTGTTACTACAAACAAACAAGGACCTGGTAGGTAGGTACTTACCAGCTTCTTCGGCTTTCCGGTGAGCCAATTCTCGGTCGCTAATCATCTCATCTCCCCCGCCTGCGTCCGTCTTGTTAGAAGAAGAAGAAGAAGACCCTAAGGATTTGAATCCCCTCACCAGGTTCTTCACTCCGCTGCTACTCATCTCCTCCTCATTGATATTACTATTACTATTGCACCAGCTGCTGCTTTCTTCTTCCTGTGGCATGATCAATTGTTCGATCTGCCCTCCCCCCGCCTTTCTTTCCTTCTACTTTCTCTCTAACAGCTAGCTATTCTGATTAATTGGATTCTTCACCCTTCCTGCATTTCATCACTTTGCCATTAATGCAGTGCAGGATGACCATCAAACTCTCAACAACCAACCCACATACACAATAATAATAAGGAAAAGGAGAAGGGAAGGCATAATATATACTATAGTGAATCAGCTAAAGTTGGTAAGAATTATATTGGTGTAATTCATTAATTAGGAAAACAAACAGTAAACGAGACGATGTTGGGAAGATAGATAGATAGATACAACTACCCTTGCAAAAGAAACAAATATTATGACAACTAAAATGACTTGTGTCCTTTGAAATGGAACGAACGCCACCTTCTGTGATCCACATACTAAACACATTGTAGACCTTTAGGAAAGAAGAAAACAGAGCTCCCAGAATACAGGGGAAGGAGAAGGAGACAAGATTGCGAGGCAGAAAATTATCATATGCACACATGACTGATTGCCCAGTAAGGAAAGAGTAGAGTGGATGAGTAATAATAGCTACAAACTAATTAAGGAAAAGCTGGAATCGAAGAAGAGGATGGTGGAAGAAGATAGGGATGACAAGCTGCGCAGTCAGGGGAGCATTCATTCATTCTATCAATAAAGAACTCGTCAAAAGAATGTCATGAAATCAAGTTCACAATATGAGAGATCATGGGCGCCTTACTTGATTTTATTAATTAAATGCTGCTGCTGATACTGCTATCTGCTGCCTTGTTTTCTTCAGCAAGAGGTAGGTAGAGAGAGAGAGAGAGAGAGAGAGAGAGAGAGAGAGAGAGTGGGGAAGGAATTCAACGAGAGTGCAAAGACCATTTGAAACGGAAGTGGGGGGAGAAAAAAGCAAGAGAGACAACAAGGTGGTGAGACAGAGAGATAGACCCAAAACAACCTTCTTCTTAAAAAGCCATTAGCCATCGCTTCGCATATGAGAAAAATAAATATTTAAAAAAATAATAGTTTTAGTGTTAATTCAAAAGTGAAAGTAATCTTATTTCATTCTTAATCATTCTTTTCATAGGTTTGTTATTTACAATAGCATATGATCGATGAACTTGCATAAGGTAGAAGAGTCGTCGAATAGATTATTTATATTTAAACTTCTTTCATGACGCCAATGTTTCAATTTGTATGGCTAGCAGTTGATCCTGCTATAACTTTTGCAGAATGAAACATCTTCTCTGGATCTTTTCAAATTAGGTTGGATACTCATGGATTTGAGTTTAATTGTCTTTCTCAAACAAAAGGAAAAAACAAAATGAAATACACTAAAGCTAAAACGCACTACCGACTTAAAACTCGTCAACACCAGGTTCAACTCGCTTTGACCTGATTGGACAGAGTTTTGGACTTTTTCACTCCTAACGCAACATGCTAATTACAAAAGTAGATAAAACTCGCTCCCGTCGAAAACCTATCAAATTGGGTTCAAATCGTTTTGGTCGGGTCGAATTAGGTTGTATACCCATGTGTTTGAACTCAATTGTCATTCTCAACCAAAAGGAAAAGGATAAAAAAACTACAAAAGCGGGTAAAACTCGCTCATGACCCCAACAAAAAGAAAAATGTGAAAGAAAAAACACTAAAGTGAACAGAACTCGGTCTCGATACAAAACTCGTCAACATTGAGTAGATATGGTATTGATTTTCGGTAGCGGCATTGATTTCAATTGTGATCATGTCCAACAAAAAGGAAAAAGAAAAAATATTAAAGATGATGAAACTCGGTCCCGATACAAAATTCGTGGTACGTAGCGGCCTGGAAAACGATGGTGGGAACAACTTAGGATTTATGTCGACTGTATTTCGAGTTGTGTTGCCGAATGGTGGGCAAAGGTTCGTGTTCAATTTATGATACCCATGTGTTTGTGTTCAATTGTGATCATGCTCAACAAAAAGAAAAAAACACTAAAGAGGATGAAACTTAGTCCCAATACAAAACTCGTGGTAGCGGCCTTGAGAAACGGTGGTGGAGAACAACTTAGGATTCCGCCGACAGTATTTCGTGATGTACTGCAAAATGGTAGGCAAAGGCGATGATTTGTGCAAAAAGTCATAGACGTAAACCTATCGAACAATAACTAAACACAAAGGCGATAATTTGTGTAAAAAGCAATAGGCCAAAACCTATCGAACAGTAACTAAACACAAAAGCAATGGTTTGTGCAAAAAGTCATAGACGAAAATCTAGCGAACAATAACAAAACACAAAGGCGATGATTTGTGCAAAAAAACCATAGACGAAAACCTAGCGAACAATAACTAAATACAAAGGGTGTAGAATAGAAAGTGGGGTAAAAGAAGAGTTTGGAACTTTCCCACTTGCACTTAGAAGAGTGTGAGAGCCACTAATGAATAGTAACTCACATGTTAGGCTTTTATATATTAATTAATTAATATTAATATTAATTAAATTAATTTGATTTTGCTATACTCGTTTGTTTAGTTTCTCCTTTTTGGTTCATCTTATTTTACAAGTCAACAACCAATAACTATAGGTTTAAATTGTTAAGGATAATACTTTAGTTTAGTTTTTATGTATTTAATTACTCTACTTATAGGTTAGGTGCTTCCTACATTACAGGCTACGTGAGTTAGTGGTAGCTCTTTTGTTGTACAATTGGGTATTTAATCTCCACTCAACTTCTAATAACAATCACGTATCCAATCATTCACATTGTATCAGAGCTAAGCTCAGATCTCCTTAACCATTAAAACCTCTTCTCTCCTCTTTCTTTTCCCGATCTCTCGCCCTTTTTGTTTCTTTTCCAGCGAAAACCATTCCCTTTCTTCTTCCCTGTTCTTCCTTCCTTTCTTTCTTCCCGTCGCCACTATGTCCCAAAATTTCGGTGAATCGGTGCTCAACGTCAATGACACCAACACTATCATCACTTTTACCCTTAATCCTGCCTCCCAATTACCCACCAAGCTTATTGGTGATAATTTCCCAACATGGAGGGTGCAACTCTTCACCCTTCTTCGAGGCCTTGATCTCCTCAAGTTTCTTGACGACTCTCATCATGCTCCCGCTGCCACCAACGAGGCTTCTGTTCGCACTCTCTGGTATCGACGAGATCAACTTCTCCTTCATGCTAATCATGCTTCTATGTCTTCTTCTGTTGCGCCCTATGTATCAACAGCTACCTCCTATCGCGACGCCTGGACGACATTGGAGCGCATGTTTGCCAGTCAATCCCGTCAACATGTTATTCACCTCATCGAGAAACTCGGCCGAGAAACTCTTGGCAAATGTCCGATGGCTTTATCCTCTATCTCGCAAGTCTGATGTCCATAATATTTTTGTCACCTATAAAGCTATGATTGAAAAAAATTTCCACACTACTATTCGCCGTGTTTATAACGATGGAGGTGGTGAATTTTAGAAGTTATGCTCCTTCTTTCAAACTACTGGTATCACTAATCTCTTAACACCGCCTCATCCTCCCCAACATAATGCTCTTGCCGAAAGAAAACACTGTCACATTGTTGAGACGGGTCTCTCTCTTCTCCATATTGCCTCTCTTCCTCTTCGTTTTTGGTCTCATGCCTTTCAAACTGCAACTTATCTTGTTAATTGCCTACCGTCTTCCTCTCTTCATGGCGCCACACCATACTTTTCCCATTTTAATGAATCACCCAATTATAATAAGTTGTGTGTTTTTGGTTGTGCATGTAATTCATGGTTCCGCCTATATTCCCCTCACAAACTAGCTCCTCGTTCGCGCCAATGTGTGTTACTTGGCTACTCCCTCACTCAAAGTGCCTATTATTGCTATGATTCTCTTACCAAACTCCTGTTTACCTCCCGTCAAGTCCTTTTCGACGAATCGATCTTCCCAGGTGATATGTACGACTCTCTTGCTTTCTTTGATCAGTCGCATTGGCTAGCTGCCACTAGTCCTCCGCTCACTGTCCTCCACCTACCCACTCCTTCTCCTCACACGTCACCCCATTCCTCCTCAACCTCGGCTCATAGACTGATCCCTTCACCACCTCCGGCTGCGTCCCCAAGGCCTTCGTCCTCACAACAACATCACCAGTCACCACCGCCTCCACCGGCCAAGTCTTTCAGCCGCCCGGTGACAAGGAGTCAACATTATATATTTCGGTCGAAATGACTATTTCTTTCTCAGGTGGATACTGTTGACATTGAGCCCACCCTGCTCAGACAGGTGCTTGCTGATCCGCGGTGGCATGCAGCCATGACAGCTGAATTCCGAGCCCTTTTATCAAACAACACATAGACTCTGGTGCCCCAACCCACCGACACTAATATTGTGGGCTCTCACTGGGTTTTTCATATTAAACGAAATCCTGATGGTTCTGTTGATCGTTTTAAGACCCGTTTGGTGTCCAAGGGCTTCACCTAGCAACTGTGAGTTGATTTTCATGAGACCTACAGTCCGGTGCTCAAACTAGTCACCATCCGGACCGTGTTCACGATCACGCTCTCTCATCAGTGGCCTATTATGCAGTTTGACGTTAACAATGCTTTTCTACAGGATTCTCTGCAGGAAACCGTTTATATGGCTCAACCACCCGACTTCATTGATCCGCATCTTCCTCATCATGTATGCCGCCTTTCTCATGCAATATATGGACTTCGTCAAGCCCCTCGCTCCTGGTACTTGGCGTTATTTGGCTTTCTAGCTGTCGAGGGCTTCGTCAAGTCAAAATCCGATGCATCTTTATTTATATATCATCGTGGGGGCGTCACACTATATTTCTTGGTCTACTTCGATGATCTTCTTCTCACAGGGAATGACAGTCGTGCCCTCGATCAATTTCAATCTCGCCTTGCATCCCGGTTCTCCCTCAAGAGTGTTGGTCCTGTCAACTACTCTTTGGGCATCGAGGTAATCCCCACGGATTCCGGTTATTTGCTCTCTCAACAAAAATATATATGTGATCTCCTTCAACGTTTTGGAATGGCTGACTCTCGCCCGGCGCCGACCCCTCTCGCCTCCACTGCCAAACTCTCACTTGGCGATGGCTCTTCCTCCGCCGACCCCACTCTCTACAAACAAGCTCTTGGATCTCTTCAATATTTACTCTGCACTCGTTTGGACATTGCGTTTGCAGTAAATAAGTTATCCCAATTAATGCATGCCCCAACTACTCTTCACTGGCAACATGTGAAACGCCTACTACGATATCTCAACGGTACTTCCTCACTCGGTCTTCGCCTTGCACCATCTGTCTCCTCTGATCTTGTTGCGTTTGCCGATTTTGATTGAGCTGGCGACCCCGATGATCTCACCTCTACCATGCTTTTCTTGTTTATTATGGTGGCAATCTTATTTCTTGGAAATCGAAGAAACAGTGATCGGTTGCCCGCTCCAGTACTGAGGCCGAGTACCGGGCCTTGGCTCATGCTACGTCCAAGATTCTATGGGTTCAAAATCTTCTTCGTGAGCTCCATCATCCCTTCCCAGCTCAGTCGCTACTATATTGTGACAATCTTGGTGCCGTAAACTTTGCCGGTAATCCCATTCATCACTCTCGCATGAAGCATTTGGCCCTGGACTATCGCTTTGTTCATGAACTGATTCAGGCATCTGCTCTTCACATTCGCCCTATACCCACTGCTCATCAATTGGCGGACTCCCTTACCAAGCCCCTACCCATTACATGTTTCCAGATTCTTCGGTCCAAGTCGGTGTTGTAACCATCACCATCTTACGGGGGGCGTGTTAAGGATTACTTTAGTTTAGTTTATTATGTATTTAATTACTTTACTTAGTGGTTAGGTGCTTCCTACATTACAGGCTACGTGAGTTAGTGGTAGCTTTTTTGTTTTACAATTGGGTATTTAATCCCCATTTTACTTCTAATAACAATCACATATCCAATCATTCACATAAATAACATTTGCTTTCTTTCATTTTCTCTCTAGATTGCTTTGAATTATGTTCTTGGATCCCCACCAATATCTCTTGTCTAATACCATTTCCTTGTGGGTTAATTGCATGGTTGATCACTAAGATTATAAAAACGTTCATGTTTGGTCACTGAAAATATTTAAATCCATTGGTGGTCACTTAGTTTAGTGAAATCGTTCACATTTGGTCACTCTCTGTTAGTTGTCGTCCATTTCTGTTAACAGGATCCGTTAAGTGCTAACGTGGCGGATGGAATCTTTTAATCAACCCTATTTAACTCTAAAATAATGAGATCCAACCCGTCATGTCACTAAGACCCACCATGTTATCTGAACTAACTCAACCGTCTAACCAGATCATACTCTACCTTTGAACCAACCAACACAAATTAAATCCCTATCTCCACTTATCCTCTGTGCCTCCTTCCTACCAACTTTCTTCCTCCATTCCACTGTCCATGGACAAAGGGGAAGAGAAAGCAAAGCACCAGCACAGCAGCCGTCGAATAACTCAAGGAAAAGGAGTAAATCATTTGGGTCGGGTTCATTCATATAAGAGAACATGGATTTCAGATCTCTCCTTTCCCTCCATTGTACCAATCCCTACCCTACCTCGCCAACCGCTGAATCCTTTGTTCTCCAACGAGGCCGATAAAATCAGCGGCGACACTACAATCCGACCTGATCCAACAATTGAAGGACATCTTCATGTGATTCGACATGGACTCCGAAGACAACATCACCCACTTGGAGCTTGCCCCCTCCTACGCTCCCTCGGCCTCAAGCCACCGGTGACCTGCTCCATTACCTCCTCTCCAACATCGACACCAACGGAAACGAAAATATTGAGTTTGACGAGCTCGTCTCCGCCATCCTCCCCGACATCAACGAGGAGGTCCGCATCTACCAAGAGCAGCTCCTCGAGATCTTCCAGTCCTTCGACTATGACGGCAACAACTACATCACCGCCACCGAGCTCGCCGAATCCGTGGCCAAGATGGGCCACCCGCTCTCCTACAAAGGCTATCTGAGATGATGTGCCAGGCCGATACCAACAGGGATGGTGTCCTCAGTTTCCAGAAGTTCGCCAACATCCTTGCCAGATCCCCTGCTTATTTTCTCGTTTCTCACTGATTTCGAGTCTCTTCCCCTTTGTCCATGGATAGTGGAATGGAGGAAGAAAGTGGAGAGGAAGGAGGCGCACGATCGAAGAAGAGGATAAGTGGAGTTCTATTTGAGATTTTTGGTATTTAATTTGTGTGGGTCGGTTCAAAGATCGGGTTTGGTATGGCTAGAGGGTTGGGTCAGTCCATATGACATGGTGGGTTTTAGTGACGTGGCGGGTCAGATCTCATTATTTTCGGGTTAAATAGAGTTGATTAGACTATTCCGTACGCCACATTAGCAATTAACGGATTCCATTAACGGAGATGACGGCGACTAGCGGAGAGTGACCAAACGTGACCAAATATGAACGTTTTTTTGTAATTTCAGTGACCAACCATGCAATTAACCCATTTCCTTGTTGATTGCGTCTTCCCTCTTTCTAATTTGCTTATACCTTTCGACTTCTTTACCACCCTAAATGGCATTAACATCAAACTTAATGAATATGAAACATTTTACCCACAGATTTCTGGTTTGAAACTTGATGAAAAGTATAAAAAATACTTCTCTTAACTATAAAGGTGATTGTAATTCTATTGGTTTGAATATTAATTATACATCTGTTATGGTACAATCCAAGTACCACATTGGTAATACAAGGGAAGGGATCCTTGTATATTAGTGCGCACCTAGCCCAATTAGAATAAGGCCTTTTGGGGATTCGAACACACGACCACTTGGCCAAACCAGCTCTGATACCATGTCAAGAACCAGTTGATCCAAATAACTCGAGTTGTTGGGAGAAGTTCAATCGTGGTTCATATACCACACACTAACAGCCAGAATTTGGTTCAGGGGCTCACTCATTTCAGCATTTTGGTTGGCATACTTAAAGTACTAGCATAAGCACGTTCAATGTCGCTTTGCATGAGAGCGAGAACATGATATTTTAAAGAATACTCAAAAGTAAATGGTTTGTTATCTACAACTCCATGTAGTCAACGCAACGATTGACTTTAATAAGCGAGAAGAGTCGTTGAGCAATGATTTCTATGTTAAATCTTCTCCCGTAACACTATTGGTTAGTTTTTATTCTTTTTTCTATATTTTTTTTTCAAATTCATTCTCAACCCAAAAGAAAAAGAGAAATTAACAAACACTAAAGCGGATAAAACTCGCTCACGACCTAGAACTCGGCAACATCATGTTCAACTCTCTTTGATCGGGTTGAACATAGTTTGTAACAAATTCACAACTCACCCACCCAGACAATTACAAAAGCGAATAAAACTCACTCCCACTGAGAAATTAACAAACACTAAAGCGGATAAAACTTGCTCATGACCCAAAACTCGGCAATATCATGTTCGACTCTCTTTGATCGGGTTGAACCGAGTTTGTAACAAATTCACAACCAATTTGACCCGCCAATTACAAAAGCGAATAACACTCACTCCTTCGCGAAAGCTTGTAAACATCGGGTTCTAAGTCATTTTTATTAGTTAAATTAGGTTGGATACCCATAGGTTTGGGATCTCAACCAAAAGGAAAAAGATAAATAAAAAACAATAAAGTGGATAGGACTCGTTCCCCACCAAAAACTCAAAACACCAAGTTCAGCTCACCTTCACTGGTTCAAATCGAGTTTTTAACAATTCATAGTCGGCCCAACATGCCAATTGTAAAAGCATATAAAATTCGCTCTTGGTACAAAACTCGTCAGCACCGAGTCTTGCTTCAACCGTCATTCTCAACAAAAAGGAAACGAAAAATAAAATAACATTAAAGCAGAAAATCTCGCTCTCGATCCAAAACTCGTCAACACCATGTACAGCTCGATTTGGCTGCGTCAAATCGAGTTTTTAACAAATTCTCACTCGACCCAACATGGCCATTACAAAAGCGGATAAAACTCGCTCTTGATACAAAACTCGTCAATACCATGGGCTTGGGTTCAATTGTCATTCTCAACGAAAAGAAAAATTAGAAATTTAAAAATTACTAAAGTCGGGTTCAAGTCGCTTTGATCTGGTCGAATTAGGATTGATACCCATGAGATGGAGTTCAATTGTCATTCTTAACCAAAAGAAAAAGAGAAATAAGAAAACACTAAAGAATAGTAACTCCAATGTTAGGCTTTTATATATTTCGAGATATGGTATGGATCTTCGGCAGTAGCCATGCTCGTGGCAAACGATGGAAGAGAACTACTTATGATTTCGTCGATAGTATTTCGAGATGGGATGCACTTTAGTGAAAACCAGGGAGCATAATTGCTTGAATTTAATATCGACTAGTCTGAACATAAGTTGGGTGCATGATTGCTTCACAATGATTATCTTCTCAATAGATCGTGAAACTCAAGGTACATGGCTCATTAGAGATCATTTCTCCATTTTTTAGGCGTTGATCACTTCATCTCACCTCATGGGAACCCCTTCTAAAGTCTAAACTAGCTTGCATCTTAATATCCATGCATACTAGTTTACAGTGATTCTTTCGTTAAAATCGTCCTAACCATAACATCTCTACAATCGGCAGATTATCAAGGGCTTGAAAGAGGTTCTATATGGGATGAAAGTTGGACGTTTGTGCTCTTAAACAAGACATCATGCATTTCTGGGTGATTTCAACTCAAAACAACTGTTGTCTGTTGCTGATGATCTCAGTTTTTCCTGCAACCTGTTGTAGGCAAGAGAAGAACTATGATACCATCATCTGTTGGGTATGTCAGTGAAGCTTGAAACCGATCCCATATGAGGTTAGCTAGTTCCTAGACCCTTGTTGCATTTGATTTCGTGGAAAACGATGTAAAATGTCAGGTTAACTGTTATTTTCTGCTCTTGTTCTTCTGTCAGATGGCATGGTTGTTGCAGTTTGGTCCTCGGCGTATCTATTCGCTCAAGCAAGGGAGCCTCGGATATTTGAGGAATAACTCGGGAAGATATTCCTATGAACTGACATGACGATTAATTCTGCTTCCACCATAGCTCCCGATTGACCGAAGAGCAGTAATCGGTAGAGTCCAATGCACAAGAACCAGAAACGCGAAGACATACTGCAGCGTCGATTCTTCCAAGTTCACAAATGGATGTTGGAATTTCGGCCGCCTAACCGCTTATGGAACCTAAATCGCAAGTGGATGCAGGTATTTTGGAGCACGTTATGATCGAAATACGTTTTCTGATATTTCCCCGCTGTTCTATGCGATCGTCGTCTGGATTTATGTTCTTTTTCTCGTTTATTTCTTGCTAATCAAGTGGCCAATACAGCACAGGTCAATATATCGCAAAAAGTCAATAAAACGCCAAAATATCGCGATATATTAATATATCATGATATCTCGTCAATTTCAATTTCTCGTCAATTTCTCGCGTTTCGATTTTGGTTTTGAGGACCCGAAACGTTTCGCGTTTCTCCCGTTTCTGGTGCCCGTTTTTTCACTTTGCGGGGATTTTCCGTTTTCGCAGGCTGTCCGCCTACCTCCCACCCGAAACGCCTCATGATTTCAGTTTTTCTGGGCCTTCGATTAAATAGAGAGGAAGTATTTTGGGCCATTGTCTAACTAAAGCCCATGTTTTCCCCAGTCCAGCGCCCATCTCCATTCTAAAACGGCCCCGCATTTGCTTTTCTATGGGCTTCAATTAAATAAAGAAGAAGCGTTTCGCTTTACGAAAAGTTTCGAGTTTCGTGCGTTTCTAGTACCCGTTTTTCCACTTTGAGGGTGTTTCCGTTTTCGACAGCAGTCCGCCTACCACCCACTCGAAACGCCGTCCGATTTCAGTTTTATGGGCCTTCAATTAAATAGAGAGGAAACCTTTTGAGCCATTGTCTAACTGCAGTCCATGTTTTCCCCAGTCCTGCGCCTACCTACCATCAAAACGGCGCCGCGTTTGCTTTTCTTTGGAGCTTTAATTAAATACAGAAGAAGCGTTTTGGGACTTTGTCACTTCGCCCCTGTTTTCCCCATCAATGCTTAGCTTGGAAGCTCCTACGAGGCGAACTGTTTGTTCTTCGCAGAAGGAAGGGAGAGAGAGATCAATCAACCAATCACCCCAACCTCCGAAACCTCCCTCCACCAGAAGCTTAACCACCATTTACGATTCCTAATTCGGGAAATCCCAATCTGGTAGAACTGTCCGTCTCCTGGTCGAGTTAAGGGCGGTAGACTCTGTTTGTAACTTCGGAGCACATAGCGCAATGCAGAAAATGGCACATAGTTGGTTCTCAGGTACCGTTAGCGAAGACCAACAGCTGCCACAGCAGCAGAACACATCGTCGTCTCTCTTGGCTGACTGGAATTCTTACGCCTCGTCCAGAAACGCCAACGATGAAGGCAGCGGAATGAGTCTCGGGTTCGATCTTGAATCCGCCGTCCGGTCCGCCAACGAAACAGTTTCGGGAACCTTCAATGTGTGAGTGCCTCCCCTACTGCTTTTCTGATTGTACCGTCGATATCTTCTGATCAAATTTCTTTATTTTTCCCGCGTTCATGGTGTTGGTGAGATTTCCGTCGATCTAGGGATGTAGATTAGTCTGGGTTTAGGGAGTAGAGTTGGCAAATTGCCTAATTCTTGTAAAATGAGCTGACTAGACTCTGTTTCCCTTGGGATCATGATTTGCTTTTGATAGCAAGAGTTTGAGCTATGGTGAAGGTGATTGGAGATTAGAATTCGTTGCTGCCCTTTTAGATTGAATTAATGAAAAAGCTAGATTTAGTTGGTTGGAGCAATTTTGGTGGTTAGACTAGGAATGGATTGATGAGAACATACTTTTGTATCATCATGGTCCAATACGAAAGGGCAGCACCACATTTCCCTCAATGAAGCTTTTGTTTGGAGAGGTTTGATAATTCTCATACTCTGCTGGCAGACCCTACGATCTCGCATAAAGAAATTAGCAGATTGGTGTATGGTGTTGGAAAGTTGCTTGGGAGTCAAGAGGAACCATAGAGATCATCGAGTTGTAGACATTGTTTAAGTCTATATTTGAGAGCCTTCTAGTAGTCTTGAGCAACACTCACAAACGATGAACTTGTTGGCTGGAAATTCATTGACGTTTATGATTCTTCATGATTTGTTTCCTAAAGGTTGCAAATTTAATTACTTTCTGAACATAGGAGTCATCAATCAATGCATGTAATGTTTGGGTTGTGATGTTCTAATTGAAAGGTGAGAAGCAATTGAAAACATCAAATTTGCTTTTATGATTAGCAGTTTTCTTCAGCTGACTCGGAAGTTTTCTTTTTGGTATTTTCCACATTCTTGGATTGTGATTCTTTAATAAGCAGATAAACAGAAGTTACAAACTTGATGTACAAGTCAATATCCTTTCACGATGTACAAGTCAATAGTTTCCTGATTTTCTGTCTATGCGAAGAAAATCAGTCATTGGAGTATCATGCCTGAGAATTGCTAGCTGAGTTAGAGGCTTTGAACTGTCACTAAGGACATTATGAATTCATTAAAATAATGAGGCAGATGTACTATGAGTTGTCTAATCCTAGGCAGCAAAGATAGTTATGCCATGTGTTAACATGTCATCTATCAGAACTGAAGGAAGCCATTAATTCTGAGATGCTTTAACTGGCTTTAAAAGAGTTATATTCTCAAGAATGGTGTATATACATACATGATCATATATCCTTCCTTGTTGGACACCCTAATTCTGATCATTTTCCTTCTAACATTAAATGAAAATGTATGCAGAGGCTTACATTTTCATTGGCGTTCCTAGGCAGTATGGCAGGTACCATATATGTCTCCATGGTTCAGCTACGTTCTTTCAGTACACTTTTTTGTGATACAGGTAACTGCTATATAGTATGTTCAGGATGTCGACTTAATGAAACCTTAATTACTGCTCTTGGTTGCATACTTGCATGTTGGAGTTGATTTTCCTGCAAATCACTCAATTCATTTCAGCTCTCTGTGTATATCAAGAACTAAATCGAGATATGGAAAGTGGTGGCCGGTGAGTTAGGAGTAAGGAAGTGGTTATTGAAACATTTCAGATTTCAGCATATATATGAAATGAGGTACGTAGGAGACTATCGATCGAGAGTACTGAGGTTGACGGCAGTGGCTGAGGCAAATCTCAAAATCCATACTGCATATATATGTCGGTTAGCGGACAAATAAATATATGGTTTCCTTTCCTTTCCACACAAAATCCATAACATAGGCCCGGTCGATGAGCAAGCTATGCCAGCCGGAAGGATAAAGGCGATGCTGATTGGCCGCCACTTGTCTCGCTTCACCATCACTCATGCATTTTTCTAGCTAGCTAGATTTATCCACTCTGCCACCACCCATTCCCGTTCCCATGCATGCACCCCCTCCCGCTTTTGTTCCTTCCACAATCCACAAACTATACCACTCTTCAATTAACCCATTCATTAGTTCCTTCCCGCTTTTGTTCCTTCCACTACTCCCATTGCGGAAGTGTAAAAGAGTAAACTTTGAAGCATAATTTTGACTATCTTAGTTAGGGAAAAGTGCGATTCTACTTAGAAGCGTTTTGATGATCTAGAAGCATAAAAATGTAAGCTTCAAAGATTTAAAACACTATTTTGACCGCATTGTTCTCTATAACTCGAGTTATTCGGATCTACAGATTCTTGAGAGTTGTTTCATAATATTAACAAATTCTATAACCATACATGTCTAATCGACATGATTGGTTAGCTTGCTAACCATACGGGTTAGCACTTAGCATCATACTAATTAGTAGTACAACAGCAGTTATTATAGTCATTGTTTTTGCAGTTGTAGTCATTTATTGTAGTAGCAGGACTACATCTCCGGCGCAGATTATTACAACTCATAATGGTGTTATCCCCTAGTCGTTGTTATATATATACATATAGTATGGATGCAGATCTAGGGCTGGGCCAACTCGGGCCACAGCCCAATTCTCCGTCGGATCCAGAGCTAGTATAGTGCTTACAAATTTTTCGATTTTAGGTATTCGGCCCAATACTATTTAAAAGTCGGTCGAGTGTTATTTGATAATAGAATTTTGTGTAACTAGAAAAGCGATATAGATAAATATATGCAAACAACCATTCCCAATTTAGCATAGAATTCTAGCCCGAATGATTTCATTTGAAAAAAAAAACAATAAAACCTAAATGTCTAAAACGTAAAAGACCGTATAAAGTTTCGTTGAAATAAGAAAACCCTCTAAACAAAGTGATTTTTTTATTCGCCTAGTGTTGACCTTGCCCGTTTATAGTGGCTACCATGGATATAACATTTTAAGCAATGAAATATGTGAAAACTAATTTGCGCAACAAAATGCGCGATGAATTTTTCATTGATTGCATAGCTATTTTATTTGTGAGAGAGTATGTTATTGATATGGATGGAGATTATATTATTGATGAGATTTGCCAAATTAAAAAACCTTCTATTATAATTGGCATTGTCGGTTACCGTTGGTAATTTTGTAACTAATTTCTCATTTGAAATACTAAAATTTGGGAATGTTAACTATTTTTGTTTACGACATCTAATATTATATTCAAATGCGGCCCAATGCTTTACTATGTTCTGGATCCGTCGCTAGTATGGATATATAATGTGATGACGTCCACCTAATTTTCAGTGGACCAAACAAACACCTCAACCGATCCAGGAGAGAAAATCTGTATTCTGTAGATATTTTCAAGTGGGAATATTCTCATCCCGTAGCTGAAGCCTGAAGATATATAATCAGGAAGGCCTTGTGTCTAACCAGTAACCAACCCTCCCTGTCCCTAAACGCTTACTCGCCCATCACTCCAAGAAGATGTCTGCGTTTGTTGGCAAATATGCAGGTACCTACTACTTCAATTCCCCCATACTCCACCCACTATATTGTTTCAGCTTTTGATGGCCACGCACGGCTGCATAAATTTAATTAGTTGGATATTTGTAATCACCGGCCGCTTAATTAATTTAATTTCTCTGTAAATTAATTTCGTGGAATGAAATATATATATAGATGAGCTAATGAAGACGGCCAAGTATATCGCCACACCGGGGAAGGGCATCCTGGCCGCCGACGAGAGCACGGGGACCATCGGAAAGCGGCTAGCCAGCATCAACGTGGAGAACATCGAGTCCAACCGCCAAGCCCTCCGCGAGCTCCTCTTCACCTCTCCGGGATCCCTCCCGTACCTCTCCGGCGTCATCCTCTTCGAGGAAACCCTCTACCAGAAAACCACCGACGGGAAGCCCTTTGTGGACGTGCTCCAGCAGAACGGGGTGGTCCCCGGGATAAAAGTGGACAAGGGCACCGTGGAGCTGGCCGGAACCGACGGAGAGACCACCACCCAGGGGTTCGACTCGCTGGGGGCGCGGTGCCAGCAGTACTACAAGGCCGGGGCGCGGTTCGCCAAGTGGCGGGCCGTGCTCAAGATTGGGCCCAACGAGCCGTCCGAGCTTTCGATCCAGCAGAATGCTCAGGGCCTGGCCCGTTACGCCATTATCTGCCAGGAGAATGGGCTGGTGCCAATTGTGGAGCCCGAGATACTAACCGATGGGTCCCACGATATCAAGAAGTGCGCCGCCGCGACGGAGATGGTGCTGGCGGCCGTGTACAAGGCGCTGAATGAGCAGCATGTGCTTCTCGAGGGAACTCTGCTTAAGCCTAACATGGTCACTCCCGGCTCCGACAGCCCCAAGGTAACTAACTAACTTGCAAATTTCCATTATATGGATGGATCATGGATGGGGCTGCCTTTAAATTGATGATGATGATGATGATATTGTGGTACGTAGGTGACGGCAGAGGAGATAGCAGAGTACACTGTGACGGCACTCCGCCGGACCGTACCTCCGGCGGTTCCCGGGATCGTGTTCTTGTCAGGAGGGCAGAGCGAGGAAGAGGCGACCAAGAACTTGAACGCCATGAACAAACTGCAAGTGCTGAAGCCGTGGACTCTTTCCTTCTCCTTCGGGCGAGCCTTGCAGCAGAGCACCCTCAAGACGTGGGGAGGGAAGAAGGAGAACGTGGAGAAAGCTCAGGCGGCCTTCCTGGAGAGGTGCAAGGCCAATTCTGATGCTACCCTCGGCAAGTACGCTGGTGGTTCCGCCGGTGGGTTGGCCTCCGAGAGCTTGTACGTCAAGGAGTACAAGTACTAAGACAACAAGTACATGACCAAAACAAAAGGAAAAACAGGGACAGATCAGCTGGTAATATGTTTGATTAATCGTCTTAAATCACAATCCTTTGCTTTTGCGCTTGTTATGATTCTCTTCTGCTCAATCTCTCCTTTCTCTGTGTTACGTTGTTGATTTTATATTAATTGTTGTCATGGATGGTTACTGTTTCTTTTGACTGAAATTATATAATGATGAATGACTGGTATATAAATCTATTTCTGTTTCTCTTTATTTCCTAGCTGTGAGTATCAAACACATTGGGGCGGATAAGGATAAGGATAATCATGTCCTGTCCTGAGTTTGATCTGATACATTATTATTAATATTTAATAGTAAAGCAAGCAAAATTATGGAAATCAAACCAAAGCCAGATAATCATCTGCCAGATAGTTAGTTCTCCTAACTAACTGCCTAAGTAATCCCAACATGGTGCTGGTTCAGGAATAATAACACAATGCACATGAATTACCATAACTTCCTCAAAATCGTCCCTGCTAAATTATATGCCACATTATCGTAATGATACAAGAATGTAGGCACCATAGATCATGGTTCGTTTCACAATCAACAACGATTCATCAGCTTCTAATTGCATGCACCAAGCGAAGCAATTAGGTAGGGCATTCATTCATTAAATTAAATAAAAACGTGATAAACTCAAACAAATGGAAGTAAATCAATGAAGAGTGCTTCAAGAAGGATATGCATTTTGAAAAAACAAAGCGACAAGATATCAGTGTCTCTCCCATCGTCTCAACCATACACTTCATATTTCTCTCCCATCGTCGCAACCATACACTTCATACTAGAAGAACAACAACTACAACAGTCTTGCATTGCAATCTTGATCAGGCAAGGATTGAGTCAATTCACCAGCATCAGCACGATGGACTAAAGTGGAGAAGAATGAAAGTTTGGAACTGAGAAGGAAACTTCCACTGCGGCATCATTTTATTCATTTAGGTGTTGATCAGTTTAATGCAGATTAGTCTGCTAATAACGAATCCAAACCAGCCACGTGTCTGGCTTGAGTGAATGGATTTCAATTAACGGTTATTAATGTGTATTAGCCGTTGAGAACCCATATATAAATATAAAATTCCTAAAGAGAGGACAATAGGTTAGCTGTTCACTCAACTACAAGTGCATCAGCCACAAAGTCAACTCAACCTTCTCCAAATTTCAGTTTGGTAACCCTTTCTATCAAAACCCTAATGAGAACCTTTCTCAATCTATCGTGTCTGAAGTGTTAGATGGTAATAACAATCAAATGTGGGCTAGATCTATTCACATAGCTCTCAAAATCAAGTACAAGCTTGGGTTCATTGGTGGTTCTATTCAAATCTCAGATCCTAGGACAGATCCAAATGGGTATAGAGCATGGGATGCTTGCAATATTATTGTTCTCTATTGGATAATCAATTCTCTTTATAAGGATATCAAACGGAGTGTTCAAAATCATGAAGTAGCACATAATTTGTGGGAAGATTTGAGAGACAGGTTTGGTCAAGCTAATGCTGTGAAATTGACTAACCTAGAACATTAATCAAGGAAACATGACCATAAATCAGTATTATACATTGATGAAGAGGTTATGGGAAGATTATTCAAAGTTCATCCCAATAGTTCCATGTATCTGTGCTCTAGGACAAATTCTGCCCTGTCTAGCTGTGGAAGCCTTTAAGGCAAAACAAGAGACAGATTACCTTGTGAGGTTTGTGAAAGGAGTAAACCTTGCATATGATGTAGTCAAGACACATCTCTTGATGATGAAGTCCCTTCCAACTGTTGTGGTAGCATATGGAGATTTACTTCAACATGGGCATAAGCTCAAGTCTGATAAAGGAAGAAACACACAGTCAGTAGCTCTTGCATCATATGGAAGGCAAACAAACCAAGGCAAGGGTAACAATGCTGGGAGACAAGTACCAAAACAAGGTAGTGCAAAAGGAGGTGACACGGGACTGTTTTGCAGATACTGCAAAACAACATATCACAACTTTGCAGATTGTTGGAAGTTGAAGAGGAAGAACAAGGAACTAATGTTGGAGCTCGTTTTGCTAAGTAGTGAATGAATCAAAGGATGGTGTTGTTGAGACACAATCCAGCAGTGGGATTGGGAGTGGCAGTTCTGGAGGAAGTGGCAGCAATTCAAGCAATATGGTGAATCTTCAACACACTGGTGATGAAATGAGTCGACTCAGGTTTCTGCTTCAGGTAGTGACCACTAGCTCTTACCTTCTCCATCACCACCACATTCTCCAAATATTTGTCATGCAACTTTCTCAGTAGCATAGCAGATGCAACAATTCCCAAATTCAGCTGGTAAATATGTACTAACTTCGTATATTCATTGCCATTCAGCCTCCCTTGTTCAAACATGAATTTTTAGACACAGGTGCCTCAGACTACATTGTTTGTTTTAAAAATTTCTTTACCACTTGCAAACCAATTCATGGATTGTCAGTTTTCTTACCAAACAGTAGCAAGGTGTCAGTTACTCACATTGGATCAGTTAAGCTTGTAACATCCTTACACTCTTAAGCATAATTATTTCATCATGACGTTACTGGTGCTCGGGTAAAAATATCGTCCCTTATCCGAAACATGGGGAAATTATGGCAATATAAGGGGAGCTAGTGGTTAGCTAAATTAAGTATGTGGGTTGGTGGTGTTAGTGATATGGTAGGAGAACTAGATTGTTAGAAATAAGAAGGTAGTTGGACTTAAGTGAGAAGTATGGAAGTTGAGGGACTAAGTAGCAATTGGGATGGCACATGTTAGAGAAAGATTGGAGGGAGGGAGAGTTCTAGAATATGGGAGGGGTGCAAAAAATTTGCCCCCTCTCACCATTTCGTTCCTGTCTTTTCCTTTCTTCTTCTTCTTTCTTCTCCCCAAACCATTCATCATTTATTCCCTCCACCACCTTCCATTACCAAAAATCTGAAAGCTAGGGTGAAGACAAGGTTGGGAGACTAGGAACATGAGTAAGGACCATTCAAGGGTAAGAATTATCATTCTCTCCTTCTTCCTCAAGTTTAAGATATACTAATTCTAGAGTTAGGAATGTTGATGTAAGTGTAATCAAGGAGCTAAGGCTCCGGAAAATTATGATTGCTTCACATAATAAGTATGTTAGTGATCAAAGGAAAAAGGTAGATGTTTAGAACTCAAAGTGGTGTTGTTGACAAAAACCTGGTTTTGAGTGGTTGATGGGGTTATGTTTAAGAGTGGAATCAAAGAGATAAAATGATTGAATCTTAGGAATATCTATATCTATCTATCTATTCTATAAAATATTTTTTGGCAATTCAAAAGCAATATATTACCACATAAGCACTTGGAGAATCCACAATTTGTCAAGTTGGACAACTTTTTTACAAACAAAAAAAATTAGTTATTAATGTATTTATGGAGATATCTCTCTCTTCTTTAATATTTTCATTTCTTTTATCCAATTATTATTTTCCATTTATCCAAAAAAATTCTTTAATAATAAGTTACATGTTAATAAACTTAACCAAAACACACATAAATAATATTTAGTTGTCAAGTAAAAAAAATATAAATAAGAAAACAGAGAGTGATATATATCACATTCATTTAAATAAAAAAATATCTTATTAAACCTTATGAAGAAAATTTTCTACTCATTTTTACTAAATTGAATGATAAGTTACATTTTGATTAAAAAATTAAACCAACATACACATAAACAATAAATTTTTATCAATTAAACAAAATATATATGAAAAGAGAGAAAATAAAAATTTGACATTCAAGTATTATTTATAAAAATTTCATAGTATAATCTTGATCGTGTAGTTACAGTTATTTATTTAAAAAAATTTCTTATTCATTCAGATCATAATCTACCTTAAACTCCTCAAACGAAGAGGAATCACAAGTGCAATAATTTTATAATGTGTCATAAATTCACATTAATAATATTTGGTCTATATCGTGTTGATTGAGCAAACACTATTGAGGTTCTAAGTCGTAAGCTACGAAATTTTATTTCATATAGGAGTTATCGTCGAGAATTATAAATCAAAATTTTCAAAATGACTTAAGTATAATTGTTGACTAACTTTGACTTCATACCCTAGGATGAGACACAAGATTTCTTGAAAAATAACATATGTGAAGGTTGGAGAAATATTTGTTGAGAATCTACGATACACATCATGTTCCATCAACTACTAATCTAGGCATTTACCAAATAAAGGTTGACAATTTTAGTAAGATAGTCAATTGCAATGCATTTAAAAGCGCGATTCTACCTAGAAGCGGAAAATGGGTAAAATCGTAAAACGTAGAATCAAAGCGTAAAATCGTAAGTTTTTGACGCACCCTCTAAAATAGCTAAAATATGTTAAGTACAACATATAGTATATAAATGTGAGTGTGTAGATTTTAGATAAGTGGATAACTACATGAAATTCATAATTAAAATGTAATATCTAACACATAAACTAATTTGCGTTGACTCAAAAGCAGAGAAAACTCATAGCATCTTAATAATAAGCTCATAAACGTAGATCGTAACCCGTAAACGAGCTTGAGAATCCAAATTCTCATAAGCTGGTTTGAGTTTACATAATTACATACGATCAATTACCCATAAACTTTCATCGTAACCCATGTAAGAGCCATAGGTGAAGATTAAGGGAGAAGACTGATAGAAGGTTAGCGACTGTTGAGAATACCATTAGGTGTTTTTCAACCTAATGTGAAGCCCCTATTTCGACACTAGTTGTAGAATGAGTGATGAATCATGTTTTCCTTTTTTTATTTTTTGCTAATATGTCTCCAAAATTACATCATTTTGGACCAATTAGCACATTTTTATGAGATGATCAAAATCGTATAAAAATGCTTCAGAATCGCGATTTTATCGATTTTAAGCGATTTTATCGATTTTAAGCGATTTTATCGATTTTAAGCGATTTTATCGATTTTACCCATGCTTTTACCAGTTTTTGTGACTAAGCGACTTTAGGTAGAAACTGAAACGTTTTGGTGGCCTGGATACGTAAAAACGTAAGTTTTTACGTTTTAATGCGCGATTTTGACTGCACTGTTCAATTGGGATAAACATATTTAACCAACAATCAAGTATTTTTTTCCAATAATTTCAACTCTCAAAATTGGTTGCCAGTTCGTCCAAACTCGAGAAACACGAATTGATATATGTTGTATAAGATAATAAGTTAATGCAAATAATCAAATGAAATCTACTGATATTGTTCAAATGATAAGACATTTTAATTGCACTTGAAATATGTGTGTATTGTAGACACTCTATATCAATTATTAATATATGTGATAAAATCTTTGAAAATTACACATTCAACGACCATGTTAAGACCAAAATCCTCGATAGTGTGTGTGAATGTATTAGATTGAGATTCTAAGTCAACATATAAACAATGACCACGGGGTTGAGGTATAGTTTAAACTTCAAGAATTAACGATTTATACATATTGTACAATATACTAAATTTAAGTGTCTTCATAAAAAAACTAACATCCAAAATGGAAATGAGTCAAGATTAGAGAATTTAATCATCATGAGGGCTACGGTGTGTGTCAAGTTTCAATATGGATGAATAAATTGATCCAATAATGAAGTATCTTTACTAAGAATTTCTCACTAAAAAGTCCTTATCTTTACAACATTGGTCGAGAGTTCGTCCAAACTCGAGGATCATGAATGTTTATTGGATTTCCAAAGGACCTAAAATCTCAATCCCTTTCGAGGACTAAAGACCTCTGATCACAATCATAGGTTCCAAAGAAGAATGAAAAGAAGCCCAAAAATAGCAAAAAAATAGCATAACCTCCGATAGGATGAACAAAATAAAACTATATCGAGCTATAATCCTGTCATCCTTACCCTTTTATTCTCCATAAAGGAGGCGGCGGGAGAGGATAAGAAATAAATATCAGGGACTTAGGATTTGCCTCTTTATATATTTTTTTATAACCAAGGAACCTCATCCCCACGTGCCACTTTGTGACAGCGGCATTGTCGAGTAACGACGGGAAACTGTGAGTAGATTCTACCCCCTAAATTTATATCAATGCAAATGAGGTATTTGGGTCATGAAGCAACCCAAGTACGTATCATAAATGGAGAGGTATTCGGGTCATGAAGCGGCCCGAGTACTAAGCATGAATATCGAATGAATGAGTAATGGATATGATATGAGTTGAATGGTTACTAAGTGCTAATTTTGTTATGAATGTGATGAAGATTATGTGATGAATGTAATGACGAATGTCCATGATCACATGTTTATGTTAAATATGATATTGACTGGTAAAATAGTAAGCCTAAGGGCTTAAAGGCAATATCGTGTTAAATTAATGACGCCTATGGGCGTAAGGTTAGTGATATAATGAAATGATATGTGATGAATAATGAGTAAATGTGATTTGTGTATGACTATGTGATAATATGTATGGAATGTGATAAATGATGTTTCTGAATGAGAAATGCAATGTGTATGTGATATGAAATGGCCTAAAAGGCGATGTTCTGTACTGGAAAGCCAATGAGGCGATGAGGGGATGATGTGTAGCCTGAATATGATGATACTGGAAGAGTCTAATTGGCAATACTGTGATACTGGAAAGCCTGTATGGCAGAAATGTGATGATACTGAGATAGCCTAATTGGCTATCATGTGATAATAGAAAGCCCGTAAGGCGAAAACGTGATACTGGGAAGCCTATAAGGCGATGATGTGCTTATATGATATAGTGAATGTTACTATGTGAATGTTGTGATTATGTGAATAAATATGTGTTAAATGATTGATGGTACTTCTTGATACTTGTGATGTGACTAACTAAAGAATTGCTTGATCATTTAAATCAAACCTAACGGCGCCTTGTCATGCACTCTATGTGATTGAATATGGTGGCTATATGCCTAGCTCTCTGGGAGAGCAATACTAGTCCTGGTTATTGGCGATGCTTTATGCATCTATTGGTGGTGCTTAATGCATCTATTGGGCGGTGCTTTATGCATCTATTGGCGGTGCCTAAGGCATCTATTGGGCGGTGCTTTATGTATCTATTGGCGGTGCTTAACTCATCTATTGGCGATGCTATATGCATCTACTGGATATACCCAGGGGAGTGCATGACTTGGCAAATTAAAGGCTAAAACACACTTAATCTGGCTAACCCCATTATGTGTATTGATGTGTACTGGTATGAATGTTTGATTGATTGCTGGATTATACATGGTTTCATGTATGAAATGCCTTAGCAAGGTGAATACGATGTGTATGTGTGCATGATTGATCATGGGAATATGAATGATATGCTGAACTGTTTACTGGCATAACTGAAATGAGTGAGCTTATGATACTTGGCATCATGTTATGGTTCATGATGTGAATTTTGATGAGTATATGTGAATGAGTAAATGGTGTCCTAGCACCAACATGTGATTGTCTGTCATTAGAGGTGTTTAGTAGCGATATCCTATCTTAGATACCAAATAGTGATATTAGGTGCCTTAGCACAGCAATAAGTGGATAGTGAAGTGACTGCTACTGAATAGTTAAAGAGAGAGTTCTTTCATTGATGATATAATTTATAATTGGATACCGAATTGTTATAAGTGGAAGGA
Source organism: Linum trigynum (assembly GCA_964030455.1). Lineage (NCBI taxonomy): Eukaryota > Viridiplantae > Streptophyta > Magnoliopsida > Malpighiales > Linaceae > Linum > Linum trigynum. The sequence continues at coordinate 102,399 of OZ034815.1, read as the reverse complement.
TAGACATAGAGAATGAGCAGTAAATGACGTGTAATTAAAGGGTGTCATGCTAAATACCGCTTGTGTATTGTTGTTTATTTAGGTTTAGAATTTACTCACTGAGCGACGACTCACCCTTCGTCAAATATTTTCCCCTAGATCCAGAGCAGCTGCAAGAAGTGGTAGAAGTAGAAGCAATGGCTTCAACCTTCAAGCTTTGATTCATGGGTGGGCGGAAGACTGAACATGTTTCCACATGAAATTTACTGTCGAACGGTTTACTTTTTGTACTTTGGTTTGTAAAGTTTTAAATCGGGCCCAAAAACCTTTTATAAGTTTTATATATTTTATTAAAAGCAGATGTTCATATAGGGTGTTACAAAGCTACCATCAGGAATCTTATTGAGCAATGTTTTGCTAATTCCTAGTTTTACTTTCAACCTTGTGTTAGTTAGTAGATTGACACATGAATTACCAATTTTCCTCACCTTTCAATCTGATTCTTGTGTTGTCCAAGACCTAGTAACCAACCAGATGATTGGCTTGGCAAAGCAAAGTAGGGGTCTTTAACACTTAATGTCCAGTCCAAAGAGTGAAATTACACCTTCAATAGCTTCAGTCTACAATTTCCATCCTTAGAAGATTAACCTTTGGCATTGGCTCTTAGGGCATCCCAGTTCAAATAATATACATTTACTAGAGCATTGTAATCCTTTAGTTAGACATGAGACAATGAAACATTGTTTTTTATTTAATCCATGTTGACATATGGGGGCCTTTGGCAGATGAATTTTAGGATGGTTTCTCGTATTTTCTTACTGTGGTTGATGATCATTCACGAGCTATGTGGACTATTATGATGACGCGTAAATCATAAATAAGGTCTTTTTTTACAGAACTTCTGTGTTATAGTGAAGAATTAGTTTTCTAAATCTATTAAAACCATACAAAGTGATAAAGGTAGGGAATTTCAATGAATGAGTTTTATCGAGAACATGGGATATAACACCAAGTGTCTTGTGTTGCCACCCTAGAACACAATGGAAGGGTATAACGAAAGCACCAACATATCCTGAATGTGGCAAGAGGACTAAGGTTTCAGAATGGAATCCCTTTGCAGTTTTGGAGTGATTGCATACTTCATGCAGTTCATTTGATTAACAGATAACCTACCCCTATCCTACAAAATAAAAGTCTCTATAAATTGTTGTGTCACCAGCCACCTTCCCTTGATCATTTGAAGGTTTTTGGCTGCTTAGCTTATGCTTCTACATTGAGTAGTGGCAGAGCTAAGTTTCAGTCTAGAGCTAGGCAATGCCTTTTTCTAGGATATCCTTTTGGCATCAAAGGGTACAAGCTTTTGATCTGGCTTCTCATGAAGTCTTCATGTCCAGAGATGTAATATTTTATGAAGACATCTTTCCTTTCCATGGTATGGTTGATGATGCAGAAGACACACCTGTCTTCCCTGATTTGCTTACTGTCACATTTCCTTATGTCCAGTCTTATGGGGGCCAACCTACTCCATTTCCATCTGTTCCATCTTCAGCAACACCTGCTGATGATGATCATTTTTTTGTCTTCTTCCAGTTCTCAACCTGCATCCTCATAACATGATCATTCCACAGATGGAGACTTTACTGATGTTGAGCCTGACTATCAGGAGGAGTCAGATGATGAATTACCACCAGTGGATGAATTGGATGACAATGAACTGCCCCCTAGGAACAGAAAACCACGTGTTTGGCATAAGGATTATGTTACTACTATCAACCAGATTAGTTAGTATTGTATGACTAATTATGTTTCTTACCAACAGTTCACTCCTCGGTAGAAGAGGTATGCAACGAGTCTTGTTGCTTTTGTGGATCCTCAGTCATATAAGGAAGCATCCAAAGAGCATCATTGGGTCAAAGCTATGGAATAGGAATTGAATACCCTGACTGAGAATCACACTTGGGATCTAGTGACTCTGCCATCTGGAAACAGGACCATAGGTTGCATATGGGTGTTCAAGACCAAACTCAAACCTGATGGATCAATTGAAAAGTATAAAGCTAGATTAGTTTCCAAAGGATTCACTCAAATCTATGGCATTGAATTTTTGGATACCTTCTCACTTGTTGCTAAGATAAATACATTTAAGACATTATTAGCAGTAGTAGCAGCCAGGAACTGTGTTTACACCAAATGGATGTCTCCAATGCTTTCTTGCATGAAGACTTGGAGGAGAAAGTGTATATGACTCCACCTCCTGAACTGGAAGTGAAAGAAATGTTTGTAGACTTAGGAAGTCTTTGTATGGATTGAAACAGGCCAGTAGGAAGTGTTTTGCCAAACTGACCTCTTCATCATTGAAAAATGGATTCTCTCAATCAGCTTCTGATTATTCAATGTTCACAAAGAAGGTGCAGGGAAAGATAGTCATTCTACTTGTGTATGTAGATGACATCATCTTGGCATGAGAGAAGATTGATGATCTTGAACTTGTGAAGTTGTATTTGAAAAGAAGTTTCAAAATTACGGACTAGGAGTTCTTAAGTACTTCTTGGGTCTGGAAATAGTGAGGAATGCTGATGGAATAGTGGTGAATCAACGAAAATATTGCACAGAGTTACTAGAAGACACTGGTTATGAAGATGCAAAAGAGACACAAACTCCTACTGACATGAAAGTAAGACTCAGTACAAGAGAAGGAACCAGCATTGATGATCCTAAATGCTACAAGAGACTGATTGGAATGTTGCATTACTTGACCATAACCATGCCAGACATTTGCTTCACAGTACAGCAGTTGAGCCCGTTTCGAGGCAATCCTCTTGATACACACATGCAGGCAGCACAAAGGGTATTAAGATACTTGAAGAAATCCCCAGGGCAAGGGATTTTGTTCAGCAGCACTACATACTTCACCATCACTAGTTACAGTGATTCAGACTGGGCAGCATGTCCAGATACCACAAGATCTATTACAGGTTTTTGCATTTACTTTGGGAGTTCATTGCTTACATGGAAAAGTAAGAAACAGACACTTGTGTCTAGGTCTTCTTTTGAAGCAGAATGTAGAGCTCTAACTCATTTAGTTTGTGAAATTCAATGGCTTAAGGGACTGTTATCAGAGTTGGCAGTTCAAGTCAAGACTCCAATCACTGTCTATTGTGATAACATGTCAGCAATCCATATTGCTGAGAACCGTGTTTTTCATCAAAGAACAAAGCATATCAAGATTGATATGCATGTTACTAGAGAGAGGGTTAAGACTGACATCATTAGGCTAAGTCACTTACATACCTGAAATTAGCTTGCTGACATTTTCACTAAGGGAGTCATAAAGTATATGTTGTTGGAACTACTAGGCAAGATGGGAGTAATTGATGTATACTCTCCATCTTGTGGGGGCTTATTGGAGGATCAACAAGGAGCTAATACTAGAAGAACATCGGCTATAGCAGTCTTGCATTACAATCTTGATCAAGCAAGGATTGAGTCAATTCACCAGCATCATCACGATGGACTAAAGTGGAGAAGAACGAAAATTTGGAACTGAGGAGGAAACTTCCACTGCGGCATCATTTTATTCATTTATGTGTTGATCTGTTTAGTGCAGATTAGTCTGCTAATAATGAGTCCAAACTAGATACGTGTCGGGCTTGAGTGAATGGATTTTAATTAACGGTTATTACTGTGTATTAACCATTGAGAACCCATATAAATATAGAATCTCTAAAGAAAGGATAGTAGGTTGTCCACTGCTCCTCCACCCCAAATATCAGGCCTTCTTTCGCTTCTCTTATAACCATTACCAAAATCCCACGGTTCTTCTTTTACTCTCCGATCTTTTCTCCCAACGATCGGTGAAAAACAAACCCCACAATCCCATTCCTGCTTCCTTTAACTTTCCAAGCCCATCCCACCAATGTTTACTCTTCCGTCCTCCTCCGCGATGCCTCTCCTCCAATTCCCCGTCAATCGAGGATCATCGTATCTCACTACTCAGTCGGTCAAATTCTTTGTTCCCCTCCGCCGGGGACAGTATGTTCAAGCCTATGTCGCCGTCTTCCCCAAGACAATTCCTGCATACTCCAACACCTCTAACCACGCGATGCAGAGCCTGTACGAGATTTTGAAGGTCGAGCTAATGGCGTCATTTGGAGAGATTAAGGCCGCGTACAGGACCCTCGCCAAGATTCATCATCTAGATCGGGAATGCTTCAACGATGGCGATTGCAACTACATGCAGATTCGGATGCTTATGAGACACTCTCTGATCTAGTTGCGACTTGCGAGGTCGCTTTATGATGTGTCTTTGTGCAGGAGGAACCCCGTTGGTTCTTTCGCCCGGTATTATCCGACCTGGAGATGGGAGTAGGAATGTCACACATCCTAGTTTATGAGATTTTTTTCCTACATGTAAATTTCTGTATTTATAAATTATAATGAACTGGGGTAGAAGCAAAAACATTTTCGTGCTATTTTGTTAGTTCTTTGCTTGAAGTTAACATGCATGCATGCCCTTTTTATGAGAAATTAAAACAATTCTCATTAAGCATCGACAAATATCAGAAAAACACCTGATATGCTTATCAAAGTCTCAAACAACCCCCTGTACATTATGTATCTATAGAACTAAGCATTTGTAGAGTTGGATTTGTCATTACTCGAAATTGTACTGCATCATTGATTGTCACACTCAAACCCTCCGGATCATGAATTTTCTTAGTTCCATACATCTGAGAGCAACGTTCCCTCCACACATGGCTGAGGCATGTACTCCAGATAAGTAGATAAAACCTCCTTTCTGGCTTTTTTTTTTGCTCTAGTGCTGCACACACCATAGACTATTACATCCTCTCAACTCCCCTGGTTCGGGGAAAACTGATATAGAAGAAATTTTTCCAGGACAAATATAGTGTTCGCTCACCAGCAGATGATCTATGTAACATTCTGAACCTTTTCCTGACGAAGATATTGTCCGCTTTGGGCCCAGAACCTGACGGTTTTTTACTTGAGGTGCAATTTAAGGTGACTTCCCATAAGGTCAACCATCTTTGATGTACTCTATATTGAGCACGTTTAACTTTGGAGTTCTCACATAACTCTTCCATTTCACCTCAAAACGCATTTCGTCAGTTAAGGTCGGTTTCTTACTTATGAACCATTGATCTCTCCCGTGCTTTGTAGATGTGGATTTGCCTAAGGTGTTACATACTCCCCCCCCCCCCCCCTTGAGACTCAACGTCCTCGTTAAGGTTTGCCCCACCATCGTTCAAAAGGGATAATACCACTTGTAACATCCTAAAAATTTCCCGAGCAAAATATTGTCCGCTTTTAGCCTCGAACCTCACGTTTTTTGACTTGGGGTGCAATTCAAGGTGACTTCGCATAAGGTCACTCATCCTTGTTATAATCCACACTAAGCATGTTTAACTTCGGAGTTCTCACAATATGTCTTCCATTTCACCCAAAGAAGCCACTGAGGTCACAACATGATCGTGAGGCCTTCTCCACTGCTTTTTGCCAAGGCAAGGGGTTTTCCTTCTGATTTGCGCCTAGACGTGCTATTTAGAACCATGGATGCGGTATAGTGAAAAAAATGTGTAATCTCATACTCCCAACCACCTAAAAAACAAAAAGGTTCCTTTCCTCGAGTATTCTTTGCCAATACCATTGTAACGAACCGAAAAAATTAGACTAGTAGAACCACTAAACCAGTTACAATAGCAGTTAAGTTTATTTAATTGGGCGCTTATGACAGACCCAACGTTTTTTAACGATTTGACATGAAATCAGATGAACCATCCCGGTTTGACTTGTCCACCGATTCACAATTTTATCCACAAAAACTTAAGAAACGAATACTTTAATTTAAACTAAGATCCTCAATAACTAATTCTATTTATGTTTCTTTCTTCATTTCTCATCCTCTTTGTTAGCTTTATTTGGTCCAATACGGACTGTCTCCCTCCTTACTAACTTGAATGTAATAAAAAAAATTGGGTAATGACTATTTATTACTCAAACCTTTCAGATTATTTTTTATTAGCCAAACCTATAGAAATACTAAGAATTAATCAAATGTTAACTTCCTGTTAGCAATTTTTTTAGGAATATTGACTTGGCAACAACGTACTCACTTGGAAGAGACTCATAAAGGTCAACATTCCAAAATTTTAGTATTTTAACTAAGAAAAGAGTTACAAAATTATTAACGATAACGTAAAAATGGCTAATATTTTGATGCATTACGAAAGATTTGGCTAATTAATAGCATTTTAATAGGTTTGGATAATATAAAATCATTTTAAAAAGGTTTGGATAAAAAATAGACATTACCAAAAAAATTGGATTGCTTTTGTAAGATAGTGTAAATACTTTCTTAGAATTTTTTTTAAGAAATTCTTAACAACTTTTTGGTGATAGATGATATAAATTTGAATTTGTCTACAAAATAAATAAAAGCCAAATGAGAAAACTTGAAGCCCCATTTCAAATTTCCTGCATCCAGAGTGAAAGTAGGAAGGACATTTTGGTCTTCACAATTACTTTTTTTATTCATTAAAAAGAGACTTACTAGGATTCGAACCATGACCACTTTAAAGAAAAGCAAATATCATAACCAATCACACTAAGTACATTTGTTGTATCTTTTTAAATTAAAAATATATAATCGCAGAGAGCAAAAAACTCTTCCCCCATTTCAAATTCCCTACTTCAAGAGCGTTTGTAGGAAGAGTAGAATAGGAAGTGTCAATTTTTATTTTTCCCCTATGAACGGGCCAACTTACCGTATACATGCGGATTTAAACGGGTCCAGGAGTGTCAATTTTTTTCTTTAAGTCCTTTTATTTCTCCGTGGTGGTAAAATATATATATATATGAAAAGGCAAAAACAATACTCCTTTTTATTGCTAAAAAGAAAAAAAAACAATAAACTAATGCATGGATTCTAATGGGCTAACCGCTAATCATAAAATAAAAGAGTTGAATGGGTTTGACCTACACGGGACTTTCCCATCAAGTAAAACAAATGAACATCATGGGTTTGTCATTCTAAAACAAGCTATTTTCTCTAGCATAATATATATTATGCTATTATTTTATATTTTAGTGGCTAAAATATAATGTATTTTAAAGTTATTCAATGGTTCAACCTCGACCAACCCAATTAGTCCAATTTTTATAATTTCAAATATATATTAGGTAATTATTTGATATCATAATGATTAAATTATAGTGTATATTATAGGAAATCGTTTGGTATTTGTTAGTAAAAAACTAAATAGAAAGATCTATTTGGTTATTTTTAACATTAAAACGATCCTAAACATTTTCAGTTTCCTTTCGAAAGTCTATAGTTTTATTCTCGAATCAGTGATGTGCAAATGGCGAATTGCACTCATCTCTTTTCTTTCGTTATTTTTTATTTTCAAATAGAAAGTTTAAAAGTAAAGAATAATTAGAGTTTGGCATGGGTCGGTCAAACGGGCTGAATTTCAAGTTTTGGCCCGTTTTGATCAAGCTTAATTTATAATCACATGGTTCCTTGATACCCGATAAAAATCTCAATCCAAACCAGTTTGGCAGGTGAGTCTGTGTTTGCCACCATTTTCTAGGGATACAGGAACGGTGGTTCATATCTCAAATCGTGTTGTTCATTCTTGATTTCTTTAGATTTTATCATGGCTTGGCAAAAAACCAGAAAGCACAATGATGACAAGATGAAAGTTTTATAAAGCAAATTAATCGACCAACGGGCCGAGTAAAAGCTAGCAACGATTGTGAGATGCTCATTTTCCGAAAACCGGCGGGGATAAGCAATTTTTTATTCGATTTTCTAGAATTCGGTTTCTATAAAACTTACTCCATCTCATCATATTGTTTCATAAGGTAACAGGTACTTGATTTTCGTTCATAGGGCTGATTTTGATTCGTTGCATTATTCATGTCTCTTTCCTACTAAAATTCACTATTTTTATCACGTATTTCCAATAAAAAACTATACAACAATAAGCTATACACCCCATTATATTATCAAATTTTATATCTCACCTTCCTCCGACCAAATGGTCGGTTCCACGCTAATTTATAATTAATCATAAATTCATTGGACCATCAACTACTAATTTTTTTAGGTTTTGAAAACATTGGCCAATACCAATATCCGAAATGTTCCTTTGGCAGCTTCCTGAAATACGACGCCATTTCAAGAAATAGTATTTGCCAGCACACCAGAAGCAAAATAGCGACAAAAAAAAAAAAAAAGAAAAGGTTGGAGAAACCCTAGTTAATCCTCCACCTCCACCCGAGCGAGAGCCATCAGGTCGGCAAGTCAGTCTCTCCTCCTAACCCTAATTTCAAAAGGAACAGAATCTCTGGTTTTCCCCCTTTCCCAAGAAATCATTCCCCGCACCCAAATGAATCCCAGTCCCAATTCCAATCCCAATCCGAAACCCTACCCAACTGCGCCACACGCAGCCCGCACTCAATCATCCTCCTCGGGCGACTGCGACAACTGCGCCACACGCAGCCCTTGGCTCCTCCACCATGTCCGCCTCCGCCGCATGCTCCGCCGTCTCTGCACCTCCTGCGTCCTCCGCCTCCACCCCTCCTCCTTCTGCCCAATCTGCTTCTCAATCCACGGAGTGAAACAGCCAGATCGGGAACCAGGGGAGCTCCTCCGGTGCTCCAACTGCGCCTCTCTCACCCACTCCCGCTGCGCTCCTTCCCACCCTCTCCCGCCGTTCCCTTTCCTCTGCCCTCCCTGCTCCGACCCCACCTTTTCCTTCTTCTCCCCTCCCCCTGGGCCCCGCGTCTCCATCGACGCCAAGATGGCTACGGCTCTGCTCTGCGCCGCCAAGATCGCCGCATCGTCGATGGCTGAGGCGGTCAGGGCGGCGGAGGAGGAGGCCGGCCGGAGGGCTAAAGAAGCGGCCGTGTGTAGGAAGAGGGTGAAGGAGGCGCTGGATAAAGTCTCGGCCGTCGCCGCAGCGGCAAAGAAGAAAACGGTGCCACCGCCGGAATCCGGGAAGCCAAAGAGTACTGCCTGAAAGTAATCATCTTTGTTTAGCGAGAATCGGGCGAAAGAGTAGATGGAAGGGCGCGGTGGCAGTGGGAAATACGGGGAATTTTGTCAAGTGCGTGGGCAATGGTTTGTGCGTATTGGACTAGGATTCTGTATCTCTTCACTTGTTGATTGGTTAATCAAAATATTTTGGTCTCTGAATGGGTTTGTCATTAGCAGTAGTGTGTATTTGATCGGAAGAAATTAGAGTATTGCTTTGCTGCAGTTTAGCTCTGCTGGCCTTTCTGTTTGTGTCCAGGGAAACTTGATTTGATCTGGAAACTCCACTGACCAGAAAGAAAAGATTGGTTTTTATTTTTATCAACCAGAGAGTGTTTGGACGGACGTAATAATTGTAAGATCACCATGAAAGTGGAATATGGAAGTCCATAGTTGAGGATTTAGTGCTTACAAAACGAGAGAGAGAGAGAGAGAGAGAGAGAGAGAGAGAGAGAGAGAGAGAGGAAGAGCTGCTTGAGTCTAAGGCGCGCGCAGGGAACCCAACTGATCTTTGGCGGGGAATTGGGATGCCTCCTTATTCTCGTTTCTACTTGCTTTGGCCGGTATGAACTCTGACGGTGCTTCAGGTCGGTGGGTGATTGATTCGCTCTGACGCGGCCGTATGCACATAGTCTTTGGATCAAATGACCTACTACTTGTAGTTTGTTTATCAATTCCGTTCAGGATGATAAGGTTGAAGCTCCCGCTTAACCTAGTCGAACCAACCCCTAAACATAAGTTGGAACAAGTCCGCTACTTGATATACTAGTAGAGGCTGATTTCAAAATCAAACATATTTTGGGTAAAGCAAAGCAGGAGGTTCCTTTCTTCCTCTCGCTGCTTTCTGTTTGACAAGCCCACTGCGAGGGAAGACACCTCAACTCAATCATGGATTCCTCAGCGAGTTGCCCGGTCTGTAACCAAAGCTTCCCGCCATCGCTGCTCCACTGGTAAGTTTTTTAATTTTAAAATCCTCCCCTCTTCCCCCTGTTCGTTGAGAGCGCGCGCGATGATGGTGAATGGTAACAGGCATGTCGACACCCACTTCGATTCGGAGCAGGAGGAGAATCTTGTCGTTTCAAACGACGAGCAGCTTGCAAGAGACCTCGAATTGGCGGAGCAGCTTTCCCTCTCTCGCGCGTTGCTAAATCAATCCCTAGACCAGGCGGAACCCCTCCTAATTGCTTCGCAGACCAGAAGCTCCTTCCATCGCGTTGCAACGGACGGCGGTTTGATGACCTTGATGTACGAGAGGCTACAATCAGGAGGCGCCAAGTTCAATGGCCAGGGCAAGGGCAAGTACGCGGCCGCTGCCCCGACAACTACCTTGTTGGCCGGTTACGTGGATCACTACCAAAGCAGGCGCGGGGAGGATTCCGGATGGGGTTGCGGATATCGCAACATCCAGATGCTGGCCTCTCACTTGCTCAATTCCAGGCCAGATGCAAGGGAAGTTCTATTTGGTGGTTCTGGTTTTGTTCCTGATATTCCTTTCCTCCAGGGTTGGCTTGAGGTCGCTTGGCGGAAGGGTTTCGATCCACTTGGCTCTCAACAGTTCCACCATTCCATCCGTGGCTCCAAACGCTGGATTGGTACTACTGAATGCGCTGCATTGTTGCGATCTTTTGGCATTCGAGCCAGAATTGTGGATTTCGGCCCTAAGAAATTGGAATCCCTTTTCCTCTCAGTTCCTGGTACTAGCGTTGCTCCTCCCAAGAAAAATAAATCATCTCTTGTCCGAGGTCCCATGGATAGATATCTGGTTCGCAATGACACAAGAAAGGACGATAGTGGGCCGACGGATTCCAATTCATGTGGCGAGCCTCAGAGCAGCGGCAAGAATAGATTTTGCAATGGTGGAACCAGTCCCAATAACCCCTCGGATGCCCAGGTTCTGGTGGATTGGGTGTGGAACTACTTCTCGCAGCAAGGGACCAAGGTCTCTGCCCAACAGCAACGAGTTGTGATGACTGGGAAAGCGTATGTTAATGATATGCTATTTACTGCTTTCGTGGATATGCAATTGTGATGTTGTTGAGATTTGTTATCCCTTTGGTATGCAGGCCGTTGTACTTCCAGCATGATGGGCACTCAAGAACCATAGTTGGGATTCAGTGTAAACAGCAACATAGTTATGGATCACCAGAGTACACTCTCTTGATATTGGACCCAGCTCATGTGAGTACAAAGCTGTCTAACTCTTTCTTCTATGTTTCTTTTGTGAGGTTATATGACTTCAATAAAATACTTGAACTTACTGTCTTAGAATGATACGGAGAACAAAAAGATCCAGACTTTCGCCTACCCTGGTATTGAACAGATTGCATAGGCCTGGATGGAAAGTTTTGCATCTGAAATAGCCATATGCTCAGAACGTAGAAAGTCATCTGAAAGTTACTCCCAAGTACAAGCTATGATTTTGCAAATGCTTGTCAGCTTTGAAGGAGCCAAGATATGTTCTTGCAGACAATGACTAGTACTGCATGAGATTTATGTACTTGTATCCTGTTTGCTAACATACAGAGGACAGAAGCTCTAGAAAGATCAATCAAAACGAATGGTCAATGGGAGAAGTCGATAAAAAGAGGAGTACACACATTGAAGAAAAGCCAATATCAGGTTAAAACTGATTTTTCTTTCGGCCCCTATACTTCGTTTTTGGGTATGTTGCATTGATGCAACTATCTGACACAAGGTTCTTAGACCCTGATCTGTTCCTGATATTTGGTTTCTCCTTTCTTCTTTTGTTCACTTCTTTTTTCTATCCCTTCCAGATATGTTACATCGATCCAGGGATCGCAAGCATAGAAGAGATGGAGCTCCTCAAGAATTTAGATAGTACCTATTTTGAGTTGTGAGGAGGGGATATTGTCAAGGTTAGTAGTGCTCTGTTACTCTGGCAACATCAATTATTGGAAATGGTTGTGAAATCTCCTTTTGGCAGCAAGATTCACGGGTTTTGAAGACTTGTTGCAGCAGTATCATCTAATTTAACATTAACCTCAGTGATGCTGAAAAGAATTGGGAGCAAGTGGCGCTTCCGGTGCTCCTTATTGTTAGCACGATCCTTTCATGTATCTTATGCATCTCAAAGCTTACTGTTATGTGGGAAATAAGTAACGGGACGGCATTTGTTGTATTCTTTTTAAAGGTGATATAGGTTTTGTATTAACATTTGGTGCTACTGAAGGGATTCAAACATGAAAAACTCCAGCTCGAAGACTAATGGATTAACCGCTAGACCAAATCCTTGTTCATGACACCATTTATTGTTCTTATTGTTGATCCCCAGAGCATTTCACTGTTGAACCGTTAGATTGACATCCAGGGTACAAAATATTAACGGAAAGGGGCATCCTTGGATGGTGGCTTCAAATTTATGATGTACATTGCTTCTGCATCTGTTGAGAAGCTTCATCTTTTGTTGTAAATAACAACAGTTTATGACCCAGAATTAGCTAATATCATAGTCCCTGAGCACTTGCTAGCAAATTCTACATTGTTAATGCACCAAGTAAAACCTCAAAATCTACTCAGATGTTGCTCTGCATTGATATTTCCAATATCCAATGTCAAGTAACATCTCCCTGTGTTCAATTAACATTTGATGAGTGCCTCAGAAAAGTGTCTAATCCGGAAAGGCCATTCCAAAACTAGAAGGTAACTGGGAATCAAGGTTGACTTCATGTCAAACATGCTACAGCTACAACCCCTACAAAAACAATCCAATAGATTTGATTTGAGGCCTATCACTTGTCCTGATATGTCTCTTGCCACCAGTTTGCTACTCTCCTTTGTTCTTCTGCAGCGAAAAGCCAGACTCGCCCTTCACATGGTTTCCCTCAATATTGTGGTGATCTTCAATGGAAAATCTTTTATCCACGCCTCCTGACAACTCAAGTGAAGGAGAGCTCCCCTCACCAGCATTAGGAGTCTTTCCAAGCAAGCTTTTGTACACAGTCAGCGCTTGGGCAATCATGCTGGCCGGATTAGCGGTCGAAGAAGGAAGCAACACTGTAGTCCCCTGGTAAGGATGCATTGCAAAATGGTAAAAGAAATGTAAACTAAATCACCCAATAGGAAACCCAAATTCACTCGATTCTTTACCTCCTTGGCAATATTGCCGAAGGCATGGATATATTGTTCAGCAACTTTTAGACTTGCTGCCTGCAAGCACACCATGATGTCAATAAAGAATGGACCCGTTTGTCCTATTGTGCTTAGGGATAAGTGAATCTGATTACAACTACTAAGGAAAAGGAACATTCTGCTACGGCATTTAAGGGATTCAGATTCTCACCTCTACTCCACCACTCTCCTTGAGGGTTTTCGACACGAGGGTGATTCCTTTGGCTGTAGCGTCAGCTTTAGCTAGGATGGCTTGTGCTTCACCTGATAATGACATACTTGCAGGTTAGCTGGGATGCAATTGTATGGAAATTTTTAGGACACATAACATAATCATTGGATGCTAAGTTATATCCTTGCTTAATCAATATAAACAATGCTGAGACTGAAATCCGTAAGCTATAGAAAACAGGTAACTAGCTTTTCAGAGATGGAAAATTAAGATTAAGAAAAAAACTGGGCGCTTTACCAATGGAATCCCTGACCCTGAGGACACTTAAAAGAAAGGCTATAGAAGGGAATACAACGTTCAACCTATATGCCAACTGCCCAAGACTTGAGTCCATATATAAGGACAGTCCACGGATATTCACGAAGCAGGTTCAAATTTATTCATGTTGAACATAATTGTGTAAGAGTATAACTTGCCTTCCGCTGACAATATGGCAGCAAGTTTCCTTCCATCAGCAATATTAATGTTTGCCTGTCTCTCTCCTGTTACAATGTGATTGAGAAAAATAAAGAACGAGGAGAAGTGAAGGTTTCACGAGATAAGCAACGAGTATATACCAATCTGTAATTTAGGACTGCAAAATGAACAGGCACTATTACAGTATTACCTTCAGACTCAAGAACTTGGGCCCTCTTTTTACGTTCAGCTTCTGCCTGCATCTCCATGGCTACTCTTACTCCACGTGGTGGATTAATATCCCCTACAGAAGAAAAATTCCAGTTAGCAGTATAGGATAGGTCTAAATGAAAATGCAGATAGGATATTAAAGGGTTCTCAGTAATGACTCACTTATTTCATAGCGAAGGCATTGGAGACCCCAGTCACTTGCAGCAACATTAATGGCTTCCTGAAATAGTTTTAGAAATTCGTTTGCGATTATGTTTATCTATATATGAAATAAGGTGAAACATAGTAAGAGAGTTAGACATGTTTTAGCCAGTAGAGTAAAGTAAATAAGGGCAATATACCACAATTTTCTCATTGAGAGTGTCTCGTTCCTCAAAGGTCTTATCAAGTGTAATTTTTCCAAGCTCGCTACGCATGGTTGTCTGTGCCAACTGAATAACAGCATAGATTGGATTCTCAACTCCATAAGAGGCCAACTTAGGATCAACAATCTGCAAACAGTAGATAGGACATGTTAACATAATTCTGACCAGTTCATACCTGAGTAGACAAGAAATGAAGCAAAAACGAAAGGAAGAAAGAAAGAAAGAAACCTTGACATAGAGAACGCCATCAATGAGAATGCTGACATTGTCCTTGGTGATAGCGGACTGATCAGGAATCGGAATGGCCTCTTCCTTTAAGGAATGTACATAAGCAATTCGATCCACAAATGGGATCAAGAAGTGAAGTCCAGATGGAAGTGTCTTCACGTACTTGCCAAATCGCTCTATCACGTATGCCTTCTTCTCTGGCACAATCCGGATCCCCCAGTTCATCGGTGGGGCTATATCATAACTGACCAAGTAGAGGAAAGCTTTCTAATTATTTCCAGTTGGGGGCAAAAAGGAAAAAAGAAGAAGGAAATGGAATATAAGTAGATACCCAGTGCTGGCATCACGGATAGAGCGGATATGGCGAACCGGGACAATGGAGAAGGGGGATGTTAGAGGGCTCCGTAGTGTGGGAAGGGAAGACTGGCGGCCATGGGAGATGGAGCCGGGGGCAGAAGAGGTCGAAATTGGAGCTGTAATGGTAAAGAGGGTTGGGAGTTTCGGTGAGTCAAGCAGCACTGCTGCTGCTTGCTGCCTGAATCGAAAGGTTTGCTTCACAAGCCGAGTGCTGCTACTTCTCCACATCCTTCCTATACTCTGCAAAATTTTCATATTCAAGGGGTTTGAGTTGGAGAGCAAAGGATCAGAAATCAAATCTGGAAAACCATCATCTTAAGACAAACAGAGTTGGAGTGCCTGAATTGAAAGGATAGTTTCCCAAACAGAATCTCAGACACGAATGCTCAAAACCAATGAAAGAACCAACAGAGAATGAAAGCAAAACCAACGAGGTCCAGGCCATATGTACTCCAACATCAATGCTCAATCAGATAACTGAGTTCGCTGAGAATGACATAATTAAGTAACACCGACAATAATAGATAAAACCAATCCCTAGCTAGGTTGGGCCATCCCTCAGATACGAATACTCAAGGTAACCTAAATCAAAGACGTTAGAGCAGAAACGCCAAGGTTTCTGATCTTCCATCAACCAATCACAAAAACAAGCCTAGTCCCAAGTTCGACAGAGAGAGTATCAAAATGAAATCATTCACGAAGGCATATAAATTATTCTAATCGACCGAATCAACACAGTTTGTGGGCCTCATATCGGTACGTGGCTAGTTCCTAGACATGAAATCATTCACGGTGACTGGTGAGGAAAGAGTGACAGAACGATACCAGAGATCAATTGATCAAACGAGGCGGGGAACACTGAAAACGGCGGCGACGGAAGAGTAACAGAATGAACTCGCTTTCTCTCTCTCTCCGGATGTCTGCTTCTCCTCGGGCAACTAATTGAAGGACCTCGTCTTTCACTTGCAGAAGCTAAGCCCGCGATCTCTTCATTAAGATTTGATTTCTGCAAAACCCAGACAAAACCCTTCCTTCATCTATACATGATGATACGGGAGAATTTCCGCCTTACCCAACAAGAAATACAACCCCCGCTGCCGCTACCCATGGCCATAGCCCAATCCGCATTGGCGTACCTCAAATTTCTATGTCTTCTACTTTAGTCCTCAAATTTTAGCTTTCTGATATTGTATTCTCTTGTGTTATGTGTGTTATTTCCTAGTTCATTTTTATTTATTTGTTCACTAGTTGTTAGTCATTTAATAGCATAGTCTATAATTATTCTCTGTGTAGCTGTTATTATGTGAGTTGTAAGTAAATATATCTATATATTTTTTATACATTATCAAACAAGCCCTCTATTAAAGTTTATGACAAAAAAATGATTAACCACTGTCAAATCTTGTACTGTTAAGGATTTATAAGGGACAAAATTGGTACAACTACTCCATTAGGAAATACGTACCTGTTTTTTTTTTATAGGAGAAATACGTACCTTAAGGAAAAGATTACATGGAGCTTCAAGTTCCTTGATTAATTATTGTTGTCCCTACACTACTAATATAATATTCCACATATATGCCAAGGAAAGATTAATACTCGATCGGCACATTTGCAGTACCCCGGCCCTAGAAAGAAGTTTCACGTACAATTTGAAGTAGTGTCCTATATAAAAAAAAAATTCAATAGATTATTACTAGTCAGAAACAGTACTATAGTAATAGTATGTTTACTTATATATGATGCTATATATGAATCTATCCCAAGTTTTGAAGCTCATACAATCTGGAATACACTCCAGCCGTAGCCATCAAAAGAGTAGCATGAGTACCCATCTCCACGATCTCCCCTTTATCCATCACCACTATGACATCCGATTTCTTAATCGTGGAAAGCCTGTGTGCCACAGTAATCTGCGTGATCCTCGACAAGGACGATGCGTTGTTGCTCTCATTTATCATCTCCAGAGCATTCACCACTGACCTCTCAGACTCGGTGTCCAAAGCACTCGTCGCCTCATCCAGGAGCAATATCGCCGGCCTCTTGAGCAGAGTTCTTGCAATGGCGACTCGCTGCTTCTGCCCTCCTGACAGCTGGCACCCTCTGTCCCCAACAACCGTATCGTACCCATCTTGTAGATTGCTGACGAACTCGTGAATGTTGGCTTCCCTGGAAACTTGAATCACTTCTGCTTCCGTTGCTTGCTCGCTGCCGTACGCGATGTTGTCCCGAATCGAGCAGCTAAATAGAAGTGGCTCTTGCTGTACCAATCCAATTTGCCTCCTCAGTCCTCTGAGGTTATACTCTCTTACGTCCTTCCCGTCGACCAGGACGCTTCCCTTCAACGGGTCGTAGAATCTGAGAAGAAGAGCCAGAACTGATGATTTCCCAGCTCCACTCGGTCCGACCAGTGCCACTTTTAGACCGGGTTCGATTTCCAGGCTGAAGTTGTTGAGCACGGCCACCTCTGGGCGTAGTGGGTAGTTGAACTCCACGTTCCGAAACTCAATTCTTCCCGTCACCCTCTTGAGCGCGTCATCCGTTTTGGGCGAGTCGGGGTCGATCTCGGTCTTCCGATCGAGCGTCTCGAACGTCGGGGATAGGACTTTCATGGCCGAGACGACCGTCGGAATCAGCGTCCATAGCTCGGTGATGGAAGGCACGGTGAGGGAGAAAATCTGGTACGCTCGAATGCCGTCCTTGAAGGAGGATTGATGTCGCTCCACTAGACGAGTAGTGTACCACAAGGCGACCGCGTGTGCGATGTTCCACAGGCAGAGGGAGACACCTTGGATGATCCCGAACTTGATGCTTTGGGCCCTGACATTTCTCATGGGCTTTTTTAGGCTCTCTTGGGCTTTGGCGATGATATGGGGCTCGTAGCAGAATGAGGCGACGGTCCGGATATTGGATGTGGACTCGGATGTGAGGGCGACGAGTTCCCGGTGAGAAGCGGCGGAATCGCCGGAGAAGCCTTTGGCGGATTTGGCTTGGATGAGCCCTCCAATGAAGTGGCAGGGCATTACTGCCCAAGCTACCAGTGCCATTCTCCAGTCGACTCGAATGCTGACGACGGTTGCTATCAGGATGGAGGAGACGCATTGGACGATGACGGACATGCGGTCGGCGATTATGGTTTTTACAGAGGATGTGTCGTGGATGATTCTTGAAGTGAGACCGGAAATGTTATTCTCTGGTTTCTCAAACCAACCCAGTTCGTTTCTCAGTACACCTGCATGCACATAACATAATTAATACCACACAAATATTGCTATTACTATTTACTAAACATGCATGTTAATTTCATGACATTGAGAATATTAGGTAGCTAGCTAGCTAGCTAGCTACTACTTAAAATGATCGACATGCATGCATATATATATAGGTCGATCACCTGAGTATAGAGCTCTCCTTAGGTTGGTCATGGCCTTCTCCCCTACCACTCCAAAGAAGTAATGCTGCAAGGTGTGGCTGAACAAAGAGATCAAACCAACCAAAGAAAAAATGATGGAGTACTTTCCGACTTTACGCCTTGCATGACCTTGGTAGTAAGCTACTCCCACGGTGATAATGTAGAACCCAAAAAACGGCTTTGATATTCCTGAGAAGGCGGCTGCAAATGAGCCAATACTAGCCTGCACTATTTCTTGCTTTCTCAGCCCATACCAAATTCTGAAGAAGTTATGACGACGTCTCTTCTTTCCTTTCGATTGTTGGTCTGAGACCGCGCTTGGAGCTTCATAGGACTGGGACGCATCTTTCTGTTCCTGCAGCAGATGATCATCATCTGTTGGCAAAGTGGTCTCCTCCTGGATGACGGCATTTGTTACTGTTTCTTTTGAACCAGCTTCAGTCCTATATATACACGTACAATAAGTCAATTAAGAGTCAGATATGTATGTTGCTTTGCTACTTATAATAATTAATTTGGCATTTATAACATCCATGGAATTAATGCGAGAAGTGAAGTGAAATACCAACCTTGAAGAATGATCGTCAGCATCTGCATCATCGTCAGGATTGAGATTCTGCATGATGCACAAATTATTGTAGAAGGCATTTGATTCCAGCAAGCTACGATGTGTTCCTGTCTGTGCCACCTGTCCATTCTCCACAACTGCAATGATATCAGCATTGATTATGGTGGACATCCTGTGTGCAATGAGTATAACCGTTCTCCCTTGCATGGCCTTCTCGAGGGCATCTTGGACCAGGCGCTCGGATTCTGAATCAAGTGCACTAGTAGCCTCATCAAGAAGAAGGATTGGAGGGTCCTTCACAATGGCTCTAGCTATGGCAATCCTCTGTTTTTGCCCTCCAGATAACTGTACTCCCCTCTGCCCCACCTGCGTGGAATATTGGTTAGGCAGCTGCGAGATGAAGGAGTGAGCATTGGCCATCTCTGACGCGTGTTGGATCTTTTGGTCGTCGGCCTCCATGTTTCCTACCCTCAAGTTGTCTTTGATGGTGCCAGCAAATAGAGAGGGTTCCTGAGAGACAGCTCCAATCTTGTTTCTGAGTGAGCCAAGTTCCAGGTCCTTAATGTTGTGGTTGTCAATGAGAACGTCTCCTGGCCGGAGGAATAATCGTATTAATTAAATTAATGGAAGGAAGGTACGAATTAGCTAGCTTAGCTTGTTACGTTTAGGGCATATATATGCATGCATGCAGCTTCAAATAGCTAGCTAGGTAGGTAGATTTACGCACGCACGCACCTCTCAAGGGGTCATAAAACCTGGCCACAAGTGAAATGATGGTACTCTTCCCACAACCGCTACTGCCAACCAAAGCCACCATTTTGCCAGCAGGAATGGACAAGGAGAATCCCTTGAGGACCAACATGTCTGGCCTTGAGGGATAGGCAAAGTACACATCACGTACTTCAATGTTGCCGTCCACCTTGTCTAGCACTAGCGCCGTCGTCTTTGCTGATTTGGAGTCATGATGATGGGTTGCTATTTTGGGTTTCCTTTGGATCACTTGCAAAATCTCATTTCCAGCCACCATTGCCTGGTTGAAAACTTGCATGTCTGGAGCAGCATAAGTCAAGGATCTGCAAGATTGTTTTTTATCCAAAGAAAGCAATTATATTACTAGCTATAGCTAGCTCGCTGGCCTATATATATATATACATAATCGTCGATGATCGTACGTTTCAATTCATTCAAGGTTTGTGTTGTACGTACGTAGATGTGTATATACAATGCGTACATGCATGCATGCATGATAGATCATCAACTTACATGGCGCCGAAGAGAATGCTCATGACAGCTGCAATCACATCTCCGCCAGCTGATCTCCCTGAAGTGACAACAAGGGCTCCAATCCAGATGATGATTGCCCATGAACAGAAGGTCACTGCCTGAAACATCCCAGTCCCTATCCCTTTCGTCAATGCTTCAACTTTGCTCAGCGAGAGTTGCCTGGTTATGCACTCAGTGAAAGCCTTGACACCTCGAGACTCTCCAACAAATGCAAAAACCGTCTTGATCTGAGTGATTGTCTACAAGAAAAGAATGATGCATGGAAGCAAACCATTTAATTTATTAATTAAGAATGTTAGGTTATGTATGTATGTATGCATCAAATTATTATTATTATTATTATTATTATCACCTCTTCAACCATGCTTGTTGCTTCAGATAGGTAGCCCATTTTCAAGGCAGAGATGGCGTTCATCTTCTTGGTGTAGGTGGCCCCGATTCCAAGGATCATAGGAACCACCATAAGGGTTAGGAGTGAGACTTCCCATGAGCATATGGCCGCGATGAAGACCCCTGAAAAAAATGTGGCGAAGCTCGACAGGAAGTGGCCCAGCTGCATGCATACATTGACATGGGTTAGTTAATTAATTAAGCCTTCAATTAACTTTCATTTGGTTCAGAACTTGAGATTGTATATCTATCTTAACTTACTCCATCGACCGATCGATCGATGGATCTTAATAAACTCAAAATAATTAAACAACAATTAACATGTGTATTAATAATTAGTTGGCCATGCATCATATATATATATATATATATATATGGCGAGTTCTATGGTACCCTGGGTGAAATCCTAGGTACCGCATACCTTGAGTATGAAAACACTATCTAGACCTTGAATTGACCGATCTTTCGGACATGATACTATACTCTAACACTTAAAGATCAAAATCTAGGTGTTAACTCTCCCAATCTTATACTCCAAGATCAATTTAATTAGAAATAATAATCGACGGTTATGATTCATCCAAATATAGGCACAAAAAGAAATGCACCATCTTAGGGTTTATAGATTATGATTTAGATAATTATGACCTAGGGTTCACTCATTAAGGGTTAGGGTATAATATCATACACAAAAATCCTGGTAATTCGAGGTCTAGATAGAGTTTCCATACTCGAGGTATGCGTTACCCCGGATTTCACCCGGGGTACCATAGAAGCCACCATATATATATATATATTGCATTTGCATATATAGTACCTTCTCTCCAATGGCGTCTTGAATGATACTCATGTGATTGGTGACCCCTGTTATGATCTTTCCGGTGGTCAACTCGGTATCAAAAGCTCCAACTTCTTGGCCAAGCACGGATTTCAAGTACTCTATTCTCCATCTTGCCAGTTGCCGTTCGCTTGAGTACATCCAGCAACCAATCTCTGCATTTAATTAATTATATGTATATATTTTTACCAACTTAATCAATCAAGCAAGCTCATTAGCTAGCCACATATATGCAGTTAATAATAGCCTGCTTCAGCAACCAAGCTTAATTAATTGTAATGACGAATGAAACATCCCAAAACGACAACTCGATCTGTATAATTAAGATCACGGAGGGAAATAAATTAATATGCAAGTACAGTAAGGTTAATATATATTAATTAATTACTGTACCAAGTACTCCAGCAGGAAAGGTAGCTATGGCCATGTACCAGACAAATGGAATAACCTGCATACATTAAAAACCCAGACAGCATATATATATGTTAGAACTTAGAACCTCAATCTGGTGAGAAATTATCCATTAATCACTAGCTAGCTAGCCAGTGATTGTTTTAACTACACTAGTTTCTATATATATATATCAGTAATAATTTTTCTGTTCGTTGAATGCACATCTTATATATCCAATTAATTAATGATCTGTATAAGTAAGTAATTAATTTAATGATAGATATATATTACCTTGTCCAAGGCCTTGACCATGGCGACATCATCATTGATGTTGTTGCCGAAGGCATCGAGAGCTTTGCCAAGCAACAGATATCCCACAGGCTGAGCCATCCCATGTACTACAGACCCCAACACCCCCAGCCCCATTAGCAACCAGTCCAACCCATCGGCATACATAAGCAGCTTCCTAAACGGCACCGCTCTACTCTTCCTCGCTGCCTCCTCCTTCTCCTTCTCCTTCTTCACATCGCCATCATCACCTTCATCCACCCGCGCCCGCCCGCTGCTTCCACGATCATCATCATCGACCTCTCCGTCCTCCTTGTGCTTTTCTTGCTCCATTAATTAATACCTCTCCTTTCTTTTCTTTTCTCTTCTCTACTTTTGTGTTCCCGGTCCAATTACATGTATGTATAGAGTGTTTCGTTGCCTTATAGTGATTTGGAACGAGAAATATATATATATTAATCTTCTCTACTATATATATTTTTCTTGTCGGCGTCCCCATCATTGTTCGTCAATATATAAACTTTGCTTTCTCTTGAGGAATATTTGTGAGGATATACTTGCCGCCGGAATTAGCAAGGGCCGGGGGTTAGTTTGCACTTTGCATCGGCCGGCCTTTGGAGTTGGGCCCAAGTCCTTATCTTTGGGACGTACGTTTTCTGCATCTCCAAGAATAAATACAACCTTTCTCATCAATCATCATATATATTACACCCAAAAATATTCATTTACATATATATGTGCTACATAACACAATCAGGGAACGAATTTTTTTTACTCTACGTACGTATTGGCTTATGCTCGTAATAATAATGCAAAGGACGACATTTATAATTAATGTTGTTATTATGTTCATAACGACCGAGTCCTCCATATACTTTTCTACCTTTTGGTGAGCATCAAAAAATGGATCATCTAATAAGCTTAATATATAGATTAATATGCTTAATATATAGATGCTATATGCATGTGTATCTATACAAAACTCATTGTTATATGCATAATCGAAGCAAGGTTTCAAATTAGTTAATGCATGGTCACGAAGCGACTTTTCGGTCAATTTTTTGTGTCTGGTCTCGAAGTAATCTACTCGAGTTCGTCGTAGGAATATCTTTCTCCTTCCAAGACTTCAGAGAAGAGTCCCGGCGGGAGCAAACGAGACGAGTAAAATAAGCTTCTTCCTTGCCCCGTGGTTGACAAGCCACTTCGAGGAGGCGACTGGACTGGAGTGCTTTCATCAAATGATGCATGTGGGCTGAGCCATTCCCATCCCAAGTGGTGGCCCGATTCGGCCTGGCCTGGTCGGGAAGAGATTCACATAGAGACTACTGTTATCCGGGAATCTCTTTCTATGTTAGCTAGCGGGGGCGGGGCACCACCACAAACTACTATGAAAATTTTGACGACCGAATATACTATAGAATCAAACAAAATAGGGGAGAATGAAGATCCCATTTTCATTTCAAAGAGTTTGATTCATTCAGACCGGCCGGTCAAAGCTTTGTGCAATAATCAGCTACAACCTACAAGGCCCAACAAATGACAAGATGTCCTTGATCCAGCCGGCAATTTCTTGTCTAGCCACAACAATACAATACAATACAATAAAACGAACTACATAGGAATAAATGATGGCCCCATGCCTGCATTTCCTGGTTACGTTTTACACAATAATAATAATAATAATAATATTATTATTATTATTATTATTATTATTATTGTTGTTGTTATTGTATTTATGAAACACATTTAGATAAAATAATTTTTTGAGAACATTTATAGATAATATAATTGCTTGAATGAGCACAACAGATAACAAAAATCCAATAATTATATATGTTCAAAAAAACGTCATTATCGGTTATAATTTTCCGATCTTTCATCCTCCCCAAATTAAAGGACCAAATAAGATTGAAAGTAATAATTTAACAACTTGGCACTGACTACTTTACTATGGCTGTGGGGGTGGGGTAAAGTTAGGGGTGAACAAGCACTCGCAACCGGCCCACCCGTCCAATCCAACCCAATTTATCCATATTTATTACTAAAACTAAGGTTTTAGGTTCGGTGAGGGTTTTCTTTTGTACAACCCGCCTCTTTTGGGTTGGGTTTGGATTACACAATCCGTAGAACCCGACCCAAACCGTGTTTCAAATATTGGTATGAGTTCGTATCATGGTATGTTGGTCCTGGTGCAGGAATCGATATTCGTGAAGCTTCCCCTTCCTCTCCTCTTACACGGCGCCTGTCTGTCCTCCTTGCCGCCAGCGTCTCCTCCAACATTATCACCTTCTGAACCCGGTGGTCCAAGTCCTCCGTCGACACCACATCTCTCTTCGCTAGTGCTCGACAGAGTTCCTCACTTGTAGTGCAATATTCTAGGCAGCACCCCAACACAGGCGTCTGCACATCCTTTACCGCCATAGCTACAGAAATCCACCTTTCGTAGAATACTCTAAGCGTCTCTCCATCCCTTTGTTTGGTTTTGAACAAGGCACCTATGGTTAGGGTGCGACGCTTTTGACTAGCAAACTTTGACAAGAACATCGCCGCAAATTGCTCGAATCATTCTATGCGCCCCTCTTCAATTTGGTGATACCAGTCAAGCATTATCCCTGCGAAAGTTGATGGGAACACTTTGGACAAGGTGGCGTCTGAGTTGTTGTACAACTGCATCTTTGTGAAATAGCCATTGAAATGGTCGCCCGGATCCGATGTCCCATCATAAGTAGGTAGTGGTGGAATGCTGGTTCCTGCAGGTTCCACCAGCACGTTCCTCGCCAAAGGCTGCCTCACAGTGAAGTGTCGGGTTAGTCGCTCGAGCGCCCACCCGTTTCGAGTGTCGAGGTCCGAACCTGCATGGTCATTCGGGCGTCATCCAAACGCGGGACGCCTAGGTTGGTCAGACTCCCCTTCCATTTCCGCAGTCCTCTCTCTCTTTCTTGACACCTGGCTGGGAGTCAATCTCTCTCCCTTCTTCGGCGCTTCCAGTTCTCGCCTGAGAATCTCAATGGCTTCGTCTTGGTCCTCAATGATTTTAAATAAATCTTTTTTAGTAATCGAGGCGCCCTCCGAGTAAAGATACCTCGCCTCACTTCCTTGACCCTCGATTGCGTCAGGCGTCTGCTCCCTCACCTCATGAGACGGGTTCCCTGTGACCTGCTTGTAACACGCCGATATTTGAGTCCAGGTTCAATCATAAGAAATGAACGGTTGGATCAACGGTTATGTACGAAGAGGTGTAACCGTGAATTAAAAAAAAAAAAATAATAATAATAATAATAATAATAATAATAATAATAACATTATTGTTATTATTATTAAAGTGATCATCATCCGCGTATTCAAAGAAAAAGGGGGAAAGTAAAAAAAAAAGGAAGAAGAGGATTAAATCCCCATTTAGTACGTAGCAACGTTACGTACCTTTCCTTCCCCTCATCAACAGCAGCAACTCAAACGTCTTTCTCTCTGCCTTAATAACACTACAAACCTACAGAGACAAGGACCCAAACAAACACCTCGCCTCTTTTCTCTCATATGTCAGGGAAACCGTATGGAAGAGAACGATTGAAGGCGTGATTAGATCACTCTCCTTAGAGTGTTTATTTGCCCCCACTACTTTGTTGCTGGTAGGATTTAGGCAAACCACCCCCAGGAGTCCCTCCAATCAAAGTCAGAAAGCAGCACCTTTCTTGACTTCTGTGTTTGTGTTTTTGAAGAAGGAAAACGAGGAGAAGAAGAAGAACGTTAGAACAGAAATTCGGCTGCAGAAGACTTTTATAGTGAAAACGGTAGTTCCCTTCCGAAGGGTTGCGTCGTTTCACAAAACTCAAAATCAAATAATTATCCGGATTAATTAATTAAAACAATTCCGGTAATTAATTAGCCAAAAATTCAAATCCGAACGCGTCGCGCAAACATGCAAAGTGCGTAGTGCGTAGTGCGATTTAATATGTCCAATGAAATAGCCCACACTTTTTCCAAAAGCCCACTAACCACTTTATCCAATAACTAAAGTGGAAAGCAAACTTAAAAACAACTTGCACTTTCTTTCTCCCACCAATGTGGTATTTCCTTTACTCTTTGACTACTCTAACATCAGATTCTCTCCACAAGCAGAGACAAGCATCGCCGCAACTGCTATCTCCATGACGTCTCGCCATCCAAGCAAAACCGACAATTACCAGCCGAGTCGCACATCACCTCTAGACGGCCATGACTAGGGCTCTCTCGTGTACGTATAGTGGAGGTAAGATGCGGCGACCCTAACCAGCTTCCTAAGATAGATTCATCGGAAATTAACCCAAATCCATGTTCATAAACTGTAGTCGACGGCGAAGCATTCAAGGTTCACCGGAAAGTTTCATTGGCGGCACTGGCGTAGTCGACTTCAAAAATTCTTTGAGTGGTGGGTATCATTGAGAAGAGGGCTATCTCAGGAACATCTCGGTTTTGACGGAATTGAATTTCGACGTCGGACGAGGGAGATACAAGCCTCGAAAGTTTGGGATGCAAATTGGATAGTTCAGGTACCATTCTTGACAATTCGAAAAGGTAGATGATTAAATTAGTAATTTTTCAGAGAGGTCGTGGTCGACAGAGTTGACTGGAAAATTACAGTTTCGGTACTTGGTACTTTTGAACTGACGAAATATTTATTTGGTCATAACTCGATCAATCGACGTCCGATTGAGGAACCGTCAGCGCCTATGGAATCTTGGGAACAAGGAGTATTTAATGGGAGCGAGTCAAGGAATTTTTAGATCAGAATCAGAGATCGTTTCGACGGTTTCAAGGTGAGTGTAAAGGGGGTAAAATCTTTGTCGAGGTCTTTTAGTTTATGTCTTTTAATTAAGTTATGTTGGTTATTTTCAAGTAAGCGCGATTATGTGTGTGAGACATCTCACCGTCTACTTAAGGTGGAGGCACGCGTTGTGCTATGTATGAATGTGTGTAGATGTATGGTACCTGAACCCCCGGGCGGTTGGGCCACTACTGGATGCGGTAGTTGGTCGGATCACTGCTGGACGGCGAGACGTAACGCAACAGTTGATCGCTTGTTGGGGTCACTACTGGATGGCGAGACGTAACACAGTAGTTGACCGGGCATGGACTGGACGGCGAGACGTAACGTAGTGCCATTGCCGAGTTTGGGTATGCAACCAGACGGCGAGACGTAACGCGGTTGGCATACTCGGGTAGGACACCGAACGGGTAGATGTAATGCAGTGGTCCTTGTATTTTGTGTTGAGTTAAGGATAGAAGTCGAGAAATTCTATGAGCTAATGTTGAAATAAGTTATTAAGGATGAAAGCGAGAACGACTTTCATCCAAGGAAAGGGAACGCTAATAACGTGTTTTAGTAAGGGTTTGCTTAGGGAAAGACCTTAGGAAGTAACGACGAGACTGACCCCTTCTCACTCACCAGGTTGAGGAAGGGTTATCAGACGTGGTTTTGGGAAGAGGCAGGACGAGGCGAGCAGCCGTACCAGCATTGGCAAGGTCTCAGGGAGCTCAGCGAGGAGTTAGAGTTAGAGTTAGAGTTTATTTAGTTAGTTGGTTATGTTCATGGTTATGAGTATAAACTGGAGGTTTAAGACTCAAAGTTATGTTGTTTTATTGACTAAGGATTGAGGTTGCCCAAGTGTTTAGGGCATTTTATTTGAAAATGATACTGTTGTATTCGTGTTAATGAAATTTTGAGTCTTATTTTTAATCGGCTCTGGCGCCATGGTTATTTCGGTTTGGTCAAAAGGATCGGTTCGTTTCACTGCTCCTCCTCTCCACCTATAGGCGCCTCCATTTTTGTGATCGTTCTCCCCCTTCCTAGCGCGCCAATTGTTCGAGCCCTGATACCTGGAAGTCTGATCCCCTCCACTAATGCTCCTCCTTTTTTCCTTTGGAAGTCTCACCTACACACAAGACACACAGAGGGGCCGCACGGGCCCGTTAATCCTCCAACGCTCAAGTTAGTATGTATCCTAGAGAGAGAAGTGCTCTACCCTAGCTTTTAGTGAGAGAATCAAACCTCCATTAATGTTACCTACCAGCACTATTTATACTTACCCAGCCCTGGACCAGGCTCCTTCAAACCAGCTCCACATCAGCATATCATTAAACACTTCGTACTTTTGTCGGGTTAGGCGCCCCGACCAACTTGTCAGTCTTCTGACACATAGCAGGCGCCTCTCCAGGGGGACCACCGATAATCCGTACTTCTTTGGACTTTTCTAAGCTTCATCTTCAAGATCCCCCATTCATGCTTGGGCTCGGCCCGATGGGCTTTCCTGACGGCTCCACCCTATGATGGTGACTGTTTGGGCCTGGACTTGGGCTTCCCTTCTTAGCCATACCCCCAACATATGTAATTACAAATGTATTATACGAAGCTTTATAATTTACTATAAGCTCTTTATTATTTGGGGTTAATTGCATGGTTAGTCACTGAGATTACAAAAAATGTTTATGTTTGGTCACTCAAAATATTTAAATCCATTGGTAGTCCTTTAGTTTAGTGAAACCGTTCACGTTTGGTCACTCTCCGTTAGTCGCCGTCGGCGTCAATCTCCGTTAACAAAGTCCGTTAAGTGATGACGTGGCGGACAGAATTGTCGAATCATCCCTATTTAACCCAAAAATAGTGGCGCCCGACCCGCCACGTCACTAAAATCCGACATGTCATCTGGATCAACCCAACCCTCTAACCAAACTTAACCCAACCTTTGAACTGACCGACCCAAATCAAATCCCTAAAATCTAAATCAGAAGTGAACTTCTCCCCTTATTTGATCATGCGCCTCCTTCCTTCCTCCGAATCTCTTCCTCTTCCCCTTTGTTCGATATTTCACCGATGACGAAAGAGGGATAGATCCGCCTCCATCGCAACCCACTCCCTTGCTGCAACAAACACATATCTCACTCACTCGTCGGTGCAGCAGTAGTCGATGATGGATCTCGGGAGCCGAAAGTGCCCTGCTATTTCATATCGGTGACTCTCTGTTCGACGTTTGCAACAACAATCTCAATACCAAGGTGAAAGCCAATTACCCTCCTTGCGACATCAATTTCCCTTTCGGCATCGCAACTGGGAGGTACTCCAATGGAAGAATGACGACCGATATAATTGGTGATTATTAGTAATTACACTAATTACTACTCAAACTTTGTGTCATTAGAGTTTTGTTCGTCCTTCATTGAATTATCCATCTGGGTCGGCTGGAATTCTTCTTGAAACTAGGAAATTCATGGTAATTTCTTCATTATTTGTTGCATCCCTATTGAAATTGTTTACACATGAAGATAGTCCACCGTGAAACAGATCGAAGAGGAGAAATAATTGATGATTGGAACGGAGAAATAACGCTTGGACGGGAAGAAGAGGAGAGTTAGTGAGATCTGTGTTTTCGTGTTTGTTGCAGCGAGGGAGTGGGTGGCGATGGAGGCCGCTCTATCCCTCCTTGGCTCCTTGTCGCCGGTGAAATATCGAAGAGAGGGGAAGAGGAAGAAAGTCGGGAGGAAGGAAGGAGGTGCAGGATCGAAGAAGGGAAGAAGTTCAGTTCTGATTTAGATTTTAGGGATTTGATTTGGGTCGGTCAGTTCAAAGGTTGGGTCAAGTTTGGTTAGAGGGTTGGGTTGGTCCAGATGACATGCGGATTTTAGTGACGTGGCGGGTCGGGCGTCACTATTTTCGGTTAAATAGGAATGATTAGACAATTATGTCTGCCACGTCATCACTTAACGGACTTTCTTAACGAAAATTGACGGCGACTAACGGAGAGTGACTAAACGTGAACGGTTTTACTAAACTCAAGGACTACCAATGAATTTAAATATTTCGAGTGACCAAACATAGAACGTTTTTTGTAATCTCAGTGACCAAACATGCAATTAACCCTTATTATTTGTATTAGATTTAGTTATTGTAGGGTCAATGATTTCTTATATAACAATTTACATTATTTATATTTTTGTTAACTTGATCTTTTTATTAGATGTACAGTAAGATGGCAGTTACATAATTACAAATAAGTTATATAAAACTTATGGAGAGGTATTTATTTCTTATGAATCACTTAAACAATGGATAAAGATTCGGTAATTTAAGTTTGAATTAAATCTGTTTATTATTAACTAAATTTTTTATAATCTCATCAATTTGGCATACACAAATAATCTTGAAGGTAAATTATTATTTTACATAATAATTTAGTCACGAGATGGTGTGAAGTTTATAAAATGATGATTATCTTTTATATATCACTTAAACAAACATATGGTCTATGTATTTCATAATGATTAAGACATTATATAAAACTTATGTAGCAATCCTATTCTAATAATCTTAGGAATTATTTTATTTTCACTGAATCATCAAATAAATGGATGAACTTTTAAATATAATTAGTTTGTCTTACTCTTGTGAAGCGCGGGCAAAAAAATCGTATCAACAGTATCATTTATAGTTGAAAAGTATAACTGCAACTCAGATTCAAATTTTCCTGTCCGTAGAGTGATTTTAGGAGGCTGATGTGGCAGCCCAATTAGGTGGGATTTCTGACATTTTTCGCCGCCTGCAACTGTCGTCCTTCGTTTGCCTTTGTTTTTATGGAACGCTCCTTC
The DNA here is from genome assembly GCA_964030455.1 of Linum trigynum. Classification (NCBI taxonomy): domain Eukaryota; kingdom Viridiplantae; phylum Streptophyta; class Magnoliopsida; order Malpighiales; family Linaceae; genus Linum; species Linum trigynum. The sequence continues at coordinate 71,633 of OZ034815.1, read as the reverse complement.
TTCTTCATCTTTCCTTTTCGCATCTGACAGGACCGTAATGATATATGCTGCCTCCACTCTCGCCGCATCCCCAATGTCAACAGCGACCGATCTCGGCGATGAAGAGGTTGTGGACGAACGAGACTTTCATCTCCGACAACCAGCGCAACTCCCTCGCAGGTTGCAGCTTTCCTCCAGAGATCCGCTTCTATCCTCTCTGTCAGGTAATCGCACACTGCCGGTACTGCCTAGGCGGATGTTCTCCCAACCCTCTATAACCGATTTCTCTGCTATGTCCAGGTCTGTCTTCCAATAGGTGGCAACCCAAAATCGCGTGACGGAGCTCTGTGCGTATCTCTTCCCCTACCCGATAGGAACCGCCATTTTTGCATCGCTCAAAGGAGAGAGAGTGTTAGGGAGGTCTGCCAGAGTTGGTAGTTTCCATCCCCAATTGGCCGCTTCTCTTTAACCACCACCGCCCCCATTCCCCTCTAATTGCATCAGTTTCAGTGAGCCACATCCATTATCAAATTCTACGCCGCCATCAATACCAAACACCAAGTAAGCTTCTCTCTATTCTATGGCTTTCAGTCGTATTCCTCTTTCCCAATTTCAATTGACGGACTGCCGACCCCAAACTGTGCGACGGTGCTCTGCGGCTTCGAGTAATTCTGTTTATGCAAAACCTTAAATTAAAAGTTGGTAATCGTGTGTAATGAAATATACTCATTCGACCATCAATGGAGATTCGTGGTGTGATGAGGAGTCCGAAGGTTTTCAAGGGGTTCTCTTCCACAATCTCGACTGTGAAATGTGAGGAGTCTTAGATCCCATACAAATCACTAGGGCTTATCATGATGGTGTTACGGTGCATTTTAGTAAATTTGTTTGGAATTAATTTCTGGTCAGTTTTGTTGTATCTGTGTAGATGAGGACTGTCAAGGTGAGATAGCTATCAGATCTAAGATGGTTTCAAAGAGCCTCAAGATGAGAATTTAGCTTCTAATTTCCCGGTTATTGGGAATAGATGATTATAACTAAAATTGGTAAATTCCTGAGTTCAATTCTTTTGCCACTCGATTTTCAATAGTTTGTTCGTTTATGTTGTCTTTATTCATCATGCGTTTTTGGAAATATGCTAACAGAGTGTTTCCGAGCTGTTTCTTGATGAAAGGAGGAAATTGGATTCATGGCTGTTGTTGTCTCTGCTGCAACTCCTGTCGGAGCGTTCTTCTCGCTCTGCCCTACCACGTTTGCACTAAGATAAGTAGTACAAGATAGGTCGTCTTCTGCGACAACCCAAGGATGGTTCGATACAGCATCCAACGTCGGCCTTTTCTTGGGGTCTATACATGCAATTGACAATTGCATCAGTAAAGGACAATGGATGATGGACGATCGTAAGATCAGATGAAGAGGAGAACTTGGTGCCACTTTCTCAAGTTACCTTTACAAAGAAGCTCTTTGAGTAAGTACTTCAGCTAAGGATTCATTCTATTAGGTAGCACTAAGGGGTTATGGATGATCTGAACAAGAAAAGAAACCCAAAGCTCTTAGTTAAAACATACTTTTGATTTGTGATGGGTTTATTTTTCCTCTTTGCAGCTTGAACCCAGAAACAACTTTGATCTTGATATGATTTTGGCTAAGAAATGCAAGTACTTTTCTTCATTAGTTGTACTTTATCTTGCTTTTTAGACGTTGCTTGCGGTGGAAAATGCAAATTTAAAGACTGAAAGCTATATATGTATGTGATTTGTCTCTTTTGTTCTAATAGTTTTTAGTGGTGCTTGTGTCCGATTTTACTATTTTGAGCCCTTTATTCTCATTATATAAAGAAAGAAACTTGATTATCATTAACTGGTCCCCTGTTTTTAATTATTGATGGTTTGCTTATGCTAGCTTTCTTCATTTGTTCCTTTGTATGCAAAGTAAAAGTTGATCTTTCATGTTTAGGTTGTTGGGAGAGGAACGTGGTTCTGTGAAGTAATGTATGTGTAATGTAGCTGATGGGTGGCGTAATTCAGGGTGTCGTCCCTCCTCGCTTTGGTTGCTTGGTTGTGACAATTTGGCTGAATATTGATGAATAGTTGAATGTGTATCATTTTATTATTCATCTGTTTTTACTAAGAATTGTTTCTAATTTATGAGCCTAATATTATCAATGGACAGTTGAGGTTTGAAATGGATGATCGGGTGCTCTATTTTCTGTTCGAAATTGCGTACTGATTTTTTTTTGTGATGGCATTCTATTCACTACAAAAAAATCAGCCTTTAACGAGGGGAAAAGATGGCGAGGGGAGCAAAAACAGTCGTTAAATACCATAATGGGAATCCCACTATGCTAATACGGAGGTGTATTATTTACCCTCGTTAGTGGCATGAACCACCCCTCGTTATTGGCAATTAATCAGAATAACTATGAGCAAACTACCCTCGTCATTGGCTTTCATGAAATTTTTTAGATAGTCCGCCAAAACTATTTCGTTTTCGCGGGTTTCGCCGCTTCAATTTTTAGATCTGAGAAAAAGGCACACTTAGATCCCCCACCACTCCCCAAAAAAACATCAAACCATTTTTGGTCTCCCTCCTCTGTCTCACGTTGCCGAGAGAAATCTATCAAGGCCGAATCAAATCGACCTCAACAGCATCGATCTAGGTTTTCCAAAAGGGAAGCAAAAGCCAATGGTGAGCAAGCTTTGCCTTCAATCCCCCATCCACCCACCACCAAATCCAGCCTCCAACGCCGATGATTGAAGCCGCCTTCCAATAAGGGCCTCGTGCAGTTCTTTAGATCTGTCTACTCTGGCCGGCGGCTCTCTCAGTTGTCTCCCGCCCAGATCTTGCCCAATCGAGGTCCGCTTGCCAGTAATCGCTTCTTGCTGGCTCTGAAACACTTTATTAGATCTGCATGTGGTGGCTCGCCGCTTCTCCTACGAGCCTGCCTCCAGTCCCTCCTATGGCTCCGCCAACAAAAGCTTTCTTCTAGCAATGCTTCCTCTGCCCATCACTTTCTCCTTCCGGAGGTTCTCGCTATCCCACAGCTTCATCTGTCATGCGACGTCACACGCTCCCTGAAGATTCCTTTCCATTTCAATTGAAGTTTTTCTTGCTCTAACCCATTCTTTTGCGGGTTTTTGTTGAACGATTTTCCTGTGTGTTGCCCCAATTTCTTGACTACTTATTTCCTATCTTTTGGATGCTATTTTTTTAGATGATTAGGATGCCAAAAAAATCCATGCAAGGAACTTTCAGATTGTATGAAAATAGAAGCTTTTGGCTTTTAGTATTGTGAATTTACATCTATGATAGTCGATAGATGTCGTTTATAACATTCTGTTCTTTAGCCGCATTGCAGTTGCTGTTTGGTATTCTCTTTTGTTTAACTGGACAAACATGTATGCCCTTCCTTGTAATAACTAGTTTAGTCGTTCTTGATCGATTGCAGGAGATACCCTGTGAGATGCAGTGCACAATCTTACTAAGCATCCAGATGGAAAGGTTCAAGCTACTGCAGTTGCTTGCCTCTGTCAAGTGATAAAATATAATTCAGTGGATTATTTTGACTATTTGCCTCCTGATCGGGTTAGATGCCCTTCTCTTCTGTCAAATGATAGAATATACTTTAGTGGATAATTTTGACGATGTGAAATTGTGAATTTGTGCTCAAGGAACATCTTTTGCTCCTTGTAAACTAAGTGTGTTACAGAAACAAGGTCAGCTTATCATCAAATGACTTCCATCGTTGCTCTTGTCTTGATGTTGTTGTTGCAGAAAAGAAGTCATTCCATATCATATATTGTCATTAAATAATTAGTATCCCTTTGTTGTGCGATTCATTGAACTTCGTTGCTAGATAATTACTAACAGATTTGGCCTGTTGTTGTCTAGCTAGCATTTGATGTTATTGAGTCATGTATTGCAGAAAAGCTGTGGCAACTCATGATCGTTCTAACTCATGTTCGTTCACAGCCTTACCACTTTAGCGAAACAGGTTAAGAGATGTTCTATGAACATGATCGAGCTTCATTTGTTCTTGCTATTAATGCACCAGATGAGCTAAAATGTAAGCAAATAGTATGTTGGTATCGTGTGTACTATCATTGCTTGCTTGAATGATAGTAATTGTTGTTTCTTCCTTTCAGGGGAACTAAGATTAGGTTTTTCAATTGCAATTCATTTAAGAACAGTAAAGTTCTAAATCCTTTGACAGCTCTTGAAGTTTTGGGAAGGTAAGCGACAATAGTCTTTTGTGCACAGCCTGTTGCAACTTTTACTATACTTTTTTTTGCCTTTTCTTTCTTCTGTATCTTCTTATGATGCTAGTTTCAGATTCTTTTCAATCTGTGTTTCTTTTTCCTCTGTTTTTGTTAGCGGTATCTTTACAGAACTTCTGTTTTGTTGTGTAATCCACTTATATCATCGTCATTATAAAAATTATGTTGAGTAACATTGGTTTGTTTTTCCATTGCTTCAGCCTTCAGCATTAATTCAGCAAGGAGTTGGAAGGACATACACGAGGCTTAGGGGATCAAAGAAGAGTGCTTCAAGAAGCTGAAGAAAGCAATAGTACTATTGCTGCTTCCACTTTAGGAGTTAAAGTTTTTGTTTATCTTGTGAAGGCACAATGTCATAAACGTGCCTTACTACTGGATGGTTATTCAATCAACTTGGATGTATTTTTATAGGCAAACTTTTAGTAAGATATTAGATTTGTTATGGTTGGTTTTAGTAATGAAAATGGCAAAAAGTATTTTCTATGATTAAATTTCCATAAAGAGCTTTTTTCATAGGGATTGAACGTCAATAATGATAAATTCAGTTGCAACATCAATAACGACCAGATTATCTTATTTACCTACAGATTGATGAGAGTAAACTCGTCGGGAATACCTATGATTATACTTGTAAAAGTTGTTTTTTAACGAGCGGAAGTAGTACCCTCGTTAGTAGTTTTAACGACCGGATAGAGTTTTCCTGTCGTTAATGACTTTTACCGGCAAAGCCTATAATGAGGGGTCCTATCCGGTCGTTAATAACCATTGCCGACAGTTTTTGGACAATTAACGACCGGTTTTAACCCTCGTTAAAGCCTCTTTTTTTGTAGTGATTGTCGAGTTAATGTATAATATATATCTTTCTATTGATAGTTGGTGGCTAAAATGGATAAACGGGCAAGGTGATTTTGTGTAAACTTAGAAGCAATCATTATGATTGTGGTGTATTATGTTGTCCATATGTTTTCCCAACTGTTCGCGTCTTTTGCATGATTATGTGGTTATAGCTGCTTATTATAATATAACATGCAAAGCATAAGTGAACTCAACTAGAGCCTCATTTCTCTACTACTTGCTTCTGTTTAATATCTAAACTAAATAGGTTAATCTCCCATAGTAAACTTTGATAGCTATTGGAGGAAACAAACACCCTTTTCATACTCCCCCATTCTATTTTGTTAGAGCACATGAGAGTTTGGTGAGTTACAAACTTTATCTACGTTACTGCTTGCTCAATTTTCATATCTAATTATTTGCCTAATAAAGTATCTAATTGTTTCTCTGTTTTTTTTTTCTTACTTTATCAGAGCCGGGTTTTTTTTTGGATGTACCTTTCCAGTATATGAAGATTGGCGAAGTCTCCACAATTGATGATAAATCTCTCTACTGTAAGGAGGTTGGATTTCAAGTGAGTAATCCTTTAGTTTTTATCATTGAATATAAACTTCTCTTCTCTGTGATTTCCACTGATTTGGTCTGTATGAGTGGATGTTTTCCTCCCGGTTTCTTGATTTCATGCATCATGACTCTCTCAGTGGTTATTTACTTTCTGTTCGGTTCTGTGCTTTTTTTGTAGATAATGACTGTCAAGGTGAGGTAGTTAGGGGTGAACAAACACACCCGCAATTTGTTGTGAGATGGAGGTGCTTCTTGATCCAACTACTGTGCATATCGAAATAATCTCCTAAGTGTGCGAAGAAAAGGAACAATAACTATAATTTGAGCTCACCTAATGTAGCTAAGTTATGTTTGCACCTCAAACTAATACTTCTACTCTCAATTTTTAAGCTTTACTTTTGGGTGAGTTTCCAATGTTTACTTGGCGTGGGCCGCTCTACATGATCAACATCAAGTTAAACTGAAAGTTACAAGTCGATTGAATCGACAACCAGGAGTGGGAGTATATAACGATTTGATTTTACAAGCATGATCCATTCTGCAGTCTCAATTTTTCATTCTCGAAAATCTTATTGTATCTCATAACATCCTTACCTAACTTTCCCTATATTGCTTCCTTTTTCTGTCTCAGCTTCCAGTTGCACTCATACATTGATGCTTTAGAGCTTCAAGTAATTGGCAACATTTCATATAGTTAAAGCTTATTTGGAACTCGAAAAGGCCTAGAGAAGATAAGGTGGATTGGTTCAACGTCTTGTGAGAAACTTGTGTTGCCTAAGACACAGATTCTTGAGGCGGTTGATTATATTTAATCGTATAACTACTTAGGATAAGTTGCTATAGTGGAATTGATTGATTCAAGTCTCTGTGTATTTTGCACCGGAGAGAATGAATCAAGAGAGCATTTACTTTGCAAGTGCCTTCACTCTCTTGTGCTTGCTGGTATGTTTCCTAGCATATGCTCACCAAGGAGATTGGAATGAGGTGACCAATGCTACTGATTTCTTGCTACTATATGGAAGGAGAGTTGTCAAAGAGTTTTTGGAGCTCTATAAAGAAGTTGTGGTAGTTTCTTGGCTCACGTGAGGCTTAATGTTGTAGGGTATTGCTCGGGTTGTCACGATTTTGCTATTGAGTTAGCATAATCTAGCCTTTTTGTATTGTTTAGTGGGTTGTGAACAAGTATGAAATTGTAATAGATAGTCGTGCCGTACACTGTATTGGCTTTCTCGAAGATCTTGATCAAAGTTTGATAAAGAATGAGCTTAACAATTAGGGAAAAAACCTTCAGTCGAACGATCGGGGGTTTGCATTTTCCTTCTACTATTTTAGTTGTTCTTTTGTTGGGTGTTTTAATTTTGATGAAGTACAGTGTTATTCCCCATATTCTTTTTCTTTTGCCTTTAGTTTGCTCGAACAAGTAGTAATAGTTTCATCTTATTGAAAATGCCTATGTTTTGATTCCCCTATTCATCGATGACAAATATTCATAGGATCATTTATACATCTAAAAATAGGTTCATCGATTTTCTATAACTACCAAATGTATAAAAAAATCAATTCAATATCAACAATCAGGACTCTCAAAATGTTAACAAATGTTATGCTATCCGGCCAAGGGGCCGGGCACGAACGCTAGTAAATATAAATGAGAAAACCCACAAAGAAGGCACACTGTTCAATTCCTCCAACCTGGCTGTGTCATTTCCTTCTTCCTTATCCTCCCAAATTCTCTAAACCCTACCAGCCACTGTGGCTAGGTCACAAACTTCCTCACGTGCCATGTTTAATAAACCCATTTTTGATAGGTCAAATGTCACTTAAGTTGAAAATGCATTTTTTTGCTCCCGCAGCGGAAATTGACAAGCGCCTGCCCAGTTTTCGGCGAGAATGAATCACGGTGGCTCGGAAGGAGATCCCCCTCATCCGGACACCATCCATGTTTGGTTTGATGGGGCGGCTAAACGTGATCAAAGGGGCAGTGTCGGATTTGTTGGATTCCAAATATCAGGAGGGATTTTTCTCATGATCGAAGTGGTGCTGTCCTGGAAGATGCAAGGGAATTGGCGGCACAGTTCAGCTGGGTCTCTTTATGCTTTATCTCGCGTCGATTTAATAGGGCTGCCCACCTTGTGGCACAAAAAGCCCTCTCATCGGGAGTTCGACGATTGGTCGACTCCCGCGCTTTTCTTTCTTCTATTTATGACTGAATTGTTACCGCTACTTTTGACCAAAAAAAATGCATTTTTTGCTCTGGTACCACATTACTACAATTATTTATTTAACCAATCAGAAATAATAAGCTAGAAAAGACCCATTACATAAAACTAGCACCTAATTTTTCCATATAGATAAAAATATATATATAAATGAATAACAAACATAAACAACTAATAACGATATTTTAAAAGTAAATGATGTCTATTTATTTTGTATTTCATGTAGGACAACATGATTCCATTACACACACAAAATCAATCTTAATCATAAAAGAAAATGATTGTCTATTCATTTAGTTTAATCAAATATAATAGTTACCATCTTTATTCATCACAGTACGTATAGATATGAAATTATATCCTGTGAAATAATATATAGGGCACATTAGAGATTGGTCAACAATATGAAGTAGCATGTTGAAGATGTACCATGACAACGTGAAAACCACCCTCGATACAACATTAACCTTACTTATTTTGCACAAACTAATATGCTGTATAATTTGTGACCATTTTGCATCCATGCATGTGACTGTCGTTTTAGAAGTTGAGAAACCAGAAAATGACCTAGTGCCAAGATTCAGATGTGAAACAAAACCCTTTAATTATGCTCCCTAAAGAAACATAGGAAAAGATAATTGGATATAAAAAGAGATCATACCACCATCTATAATCTTGAACACTTGGGGAGATGAGCGAGTTTGAAGATGAGAGTCAAAGACATTGTCAAAAAGTGGTTAATGTGAGAAATTCAATATCAAGAAATCCAATAAGAGCTGTACATGAAAAAGGTCTTGTGTTTCCTAGTCAATTAGATAGCCAAAAGCAAGAGAAATGGACAAAAAAAAATTATAACCTGCCAATTTGAAGGTCTGATACATGAAACAAAAAACCATCAATTTATAGTATGTATTCATTGTCATGAGTTAACCCTTATCCCCATCCATGTAACAATATAAACACAATTCTATCTATGACCATTTAACCAATAGGTTACATATTACAAAACAAATAGCAAAACTATAGCATATAGATAAAGATTATCGCAAACACCAAACAATAGATCCACCATTCATTAATCCTCAAGCTATCAAGCATACAATTAGATGGAGTTTATCTTCATCAAAACATAAACATATAGCATGGGTTTAGCTTCAATCATTAAGCTAATTAATTATCAAGTTTCGTAACTTAATAGGAATCATTAGATTAATCAAGAAGAAAAAACCTAAAAGAGAAATGTTGATATTCTAAATTAATAATTAGTTTAATAGTTATTTAAAAAATAAAAATGTGAAACTTCAATCTCTCACTCTTTCTCTACTACGTTCAAACCGTGTCGGAACCTCCTATTTTGTACCTTTCTATTTTCTCATGTCGTCCGACACTTTCGCTTCTTTCCAAAATGAATTTTTGATTACCCTGTTTCCACTTCCTTCATATACCTTTTTTAGACAGGTCGAATTTGCATTAGACGAAGTTGATATCGTTAATCACGGGGAATAGATTTGATAACCACCGTCGTTGCTTCGTATATGTCATCCATCTTATTCTTCAGATGCAGTCGATGTCAGAGTTTGGAAGCCTCATTTATGAACTATTGATATTCATACTTTAGTGTTAATTGCTTCAATGACAGTTCGTTCATTGGATGCTTCCCGTTCATATGAGATATATATGGTTAACGATTTTGCTTATGTTGGCAACGTTTCAATTTGCAGATTATTAACAATACATCATTTTATTGTTCACCGTTTGATCCAATATCACATTTGTCTATTAATGTTCTTTGTTCATATGATTGATGTTCATGATATCATTGATAAATTATTTTATAAATGAACATTTGTGTCGATTATGAAAATTGTTAACATCACACAAAATGGGATAGCTATTAACTCTTATAATTAAAACTAATATCATAATTGTTAAAAATAACTCTATTGTTGTTAAAAATACATGTTCGGGCGATAAATGGTTCTATGATTGAGATTTTGTAGAGTTCTTTTAATGCCTGGGTTTTGTATCGTAATCCAAATCATAGTAAATTATTATTTTAATATGGTCTAATAAAACCGTTATATTAATCTGAAGGCCAATATTAGATTGAAGTAAATTGTAACCAACGATTAGTACCATACATATTATGAAAGCGAAAATGATATTGGAATCTTCAAGACTGGAATTTTATTAGAATAATGATAACTTACTTTTTCATTCATGAGTATCTTGGTTTGATAATTGGATTTATGGAAAACACCACATTTTTGTTGTTTGACAAATGAAAATAGAGAAAATTGGGCATGGAGACGAATAATTCCGTCCAACTATGCAGCCATTTATGAGGAAGTAGGGTGATGCGGGCTTTTGGAATGGAAGATTGATGCCTAGCTACTCAGTGAGCGTAGTCTGGGATACAATACGTCTTGTGAAGAGCAGCTCTTCTCTAGAGTAAATTTTATGTGTCGCGTTGGAGTATCATAGCATGGATTGTGGCCATGGACGATAGTAACTAAGGTAAAGTTGATGTGGTAGGGTTAATTAAATGAAGATAGATACATTTTATGTCATGCCAATGGTGAGACCTGGGATCATTTATTTTACGAATGTTGTTTTTCGAGGAGTATTGTTAGCATAGTTGGTAATCTTTTCAGTAGTAGCTCTTGGGATCTCCGACTCTCATATGCAGGTGTGGTTGCAAAGCGAAAAACGACTCCAAGGAGACTTATTGGACCTCTATGGTGCTCATTGATTAGCTTTGTCTGGCAGGAAAGGTGTCGAAGGCTCCATGAAGTGGTCCCAAGAACGATCAAGTTGGTGACAGAGTTATGGCTGCGAGATTTCCGCTTCTTTGCTTCCTCTTATCCAGTTTTAGAGGCTAGGAGAGTTTGCGTCCCTCCAGTAGCATAACATTGAAATAAAAAATAAATTAGAAAGTGAAATAGAACCCAACGAATTTAAAGTCTAGCGAAAATGCTAAAATCACTGCGGCAGATTTAAAGCCCAACACAAATGTTTAAACGAAACATTCCAATTAAAGTGTGTTAAATGACATTTTCTCCTTCCAAAAATCACTCTGGTTGCTGGATATTTGAAATTGAGAAAATTTAACCCATGAATCTTCTTCATATATTTTATAGATTGGATGATAGTCTAGAACTAAAATAATCAAATATGAAAATTGAAGTATCAAAACACCATAAAGATGCTTATAGGAGACTTAGTGAGCTAGCTTATCGTTATGCAAAAGTCATTTGTTTTTGAGATTTTAACTTCATGTATGTTTTGTAATAAAAAGTATACAATGTATTTGCTTAGTATAATTGGTTATGTTTCTTGTCTTTGTTTAAAGAGGCCATTATTCAAATCTTGGTATTGATATATTTTTATACAAACTAAATAATTAATCATGAAGACAAAAATACTCTTCCTACTTTCACTCTGGTTGCTCAAAATTTTAAATAGAGAAAATTCAATATATAGATAAATTGATGAAACAAACTAATATGTTAAACCAACAAGGCAAAATTCATGGATGACAAGATACATTGAACGTGGACTATTATTTGGTTTAGCTCTCTCGTCGAGCTCGTCAGTTCCCTTCCCTCCCCTATAACTGTGCTCAGCAGCTCGGTCCAAATGTCACTGTGCTCAGCAGCTCGGTCCAAATGTCAATCTGTCATGGTAAATGAATTGGATCCATGAATGAGTAAATTGGATTGGAGGATTCATGGATTAAATGGATTGGATCCAACGGATTGGTGAATTCATGGATTGGATCAAGTGGATTGGTGGATTATCTATAAATCCAGATGACATCCTCAACCTTGGACCAATATGTAAAATGTGAAAAGGTTAGGTACTAAACTGTCATAATTAAAAATTTTAGGTTTCAAAACGTAATTTTTCACGAATCAACCAATCCAATTGAATTAGCTGAATACTTTTAATGGATTGGTGGATTGGATTGAGAATGGCCACCTCTATATGTCGTACATTCATTCCATTTCATTCCATAACCACGACCTTAATCATTCATCCTCTTCCTCCCTCGCTCCCTCCATATCAGTCTTCTCGATTGAACGACCTGCTAAAGAAAGCCTCTTGTTCTCCTTGCCTCTCATCATCATTAGTAATAGTGTAACTAAGAATGGCGGGGGACCAGATTCAGAGGAGAAACGAGGAGCTAGAGAGGGCGCTCAAGGAGAGCAGGGAGAGAGAGGAATTGATGAGGAAGGAGCTTGAGCAAACTTGGCGGCGGATAAGAGTGGCGGTGGAGGCAGAGGAAAGGCTCTGCTCTCAGCTGGGTTGAGTTGGAGGCGGAGGCTGTCAATCAGGCCCGCGCTTACCAGTTACCACGCTCCCATCCTCTCTCTCATGGACCAGCAGCAGCTGCCTACCTAGCTAAAATCATTATGTTCTCCTCTGTTTCATCCAGTGTATTCTCCTCTGTTTGACCAACTGTTTCTACACTTTTATAATATTATGAAGATGATTGTTTGCAACCAATGTCGAGGAATTCCTTCACTTTCTTATTTCATCTTTCAAAGTGCGGCTCAGAAATGCTTATTATCAACAAATAAAGAAGCTCCACATATGCTCAAACTCAATATCATCATCACCAGCATTCAAACAACCTCCATCAGGGTAGTAAAATCCATTCAAAAAAAAAAAACAAGCTTTACCCATTACAATATAAAGTCATCTAACCAAAAGCAAAGTACCACATCTAACTGCGCCTCTACCATAAAACTCCAAGCAAATTCACACCCAGAATTCTACCAAGCCTCACCCACGATGGATCTTCCTCTCTTTCAACTCTGGGTCCCTGTACAGTGTCCATACACACAAGCACATTTATGCTAGGAACAACCAGCTATGAAGGTATAGTTGGGGAAAAATTTGTGCCAAAGAAAAAAGGAAACCTAATAATATGTAGATGGTACCTCTGAATATGATCAAGAATCATCAGCCGTGGCCCGGGAGGGATTCTCACGTCCCTAAGCGCACTGAAACAAGCCACCACATTAGAACCCATTGCAACACACCGTCTCAGATTAATACAAGACAATTTGTGCCAAATTGACAATTATCAGGAGGACTGCAAATAAACTGCTTACCTGTCGTTCAGCAATGGTAAAGTGTTGTCATTCAGCAAGCCCTTCTTGAAATTCTTCTCGTAGTTCTGGAGGCCAAGCTTACTTAGCATGGACCGGGTTCTTGCATAGTACTCATCTTCAGCTGGAGGTTGAGAAAATCTCTGTCCTAACTGAGTTATCAATCAAACCACACAAGATTAGTTTCTTGTCGGTGTATAGTTGTGATGCGCATGATTGGCAGTCTTCTAGGAGCTAACCTGGTAGATGCCACCCTGAACAATTGCAAAAAAGAATCCAGAAGAGATTGCATTTGCAGCAGGGTTTGGGCTACCCATCCCGCTCACCAATGAAAACAACGCTCCTGAACCAAATGCTGCTACCATACTGCACTAACCACGTCACTCATCATAAACGGAAACAATGCAGGCTTAACCACTACAACTCTAGCTCCATGCAACAACTCTAGCTCCATACAACATGCAGACATACATAGGGCATTCCATGGATCCATATCAACAAAAATGCAGGCTGCCCTCATGATAATCATGACTATATAATATTAAGAAAAACTGGGAAACTTCATATACTCATGGAGATCTTCAATATGGAGCTTCAGGCAGATCACTTGACATTAAAATGACATGCTGCAGCGCAAATAAAAAGGGCATGCTTGTTTGCAACTAGAATCAATTATTTTAAAGTAATGAAAGAGGGAACCTACCTGGAGATAAGAAAGCTGGAACCTTAAATGATCAAAGAAGGGACCAGATGGAATTTAGAAAGTGGGTGAGAATGAAAAGCAGGATGAATCCAGAAAGTCCAATTGAGCGTAAGATTACATCACATGTACAGAAAACAAGTAACATGTCGACGTAATCCCAGTAAGTCGCTATTCAAACACTCTAAAATTGAGAATCAGCAACTAAAAGGAAGTTTTGAAGTGGTGCTATTTGAATGTTTAAATATCAGAACATTCACCACATGGGAAGGGAGAAAGGGAAAATAAAGAATTAGCTGCTGTGGCCTGTGTGTACATGGACCTAGGAAGCCTGATGCAGAGAACCAGAAGCCATGACTTCGTGAGAATGCAACACTAGATTTGCACATCCCAAACACCAAAAAGAGCACAACGTAACAGTTGAACAAAGCAACAGGCAGCTATAAGCACAGTGAATTATGGAAATACAGTGAAATTCAGGAATGAAAGAGGGAACCTACCTGGAGATAAGAAAACTGGAACCTTAAATGATCAAAGAAGGGACCAGATGGTATTGAGAAAGTGGGTGAGAATGAAAAGCGGGATGAACCCACAAAGTCCAATTGAGGGGTGAAGAATGTATGTAGTATGTACATACCTGGGGAAGAGCACCCCGCCCTTCATAAACAAATTAAGATAGAGACAAATAGGGATGGACATAGTTAAGTACTGAAGGCAGGTAGAATGAGATGAGACTGTCACGAAAGAGCACTCCCCACTTCATAAACACCAATCACTTATTCTATTTGTGACAAAACATCTTTCAGGTCCAGGTGCCAAGCTATTATCATGTTTGCAACAGAGTCTTATCATAAACCATGGTACAAATGTGATACTATTAGAAGCATAACTGGGCTAATATCATCATTCCCAGTTGTAGCTAAGTAGTATTAAATCCTTGGTAAAAAAACTCATCAGGCGAATATAGAGCAAGTAGTAGGGGAATAACTTGTCCACTACTGCTAAGTTGGTGGCAGAGTTTCTAATTATTGGCTTTCAAAAGTTTAATGAAGATATCGGCCCTTTTGCTTCCAAGAAACGTCAAAATGAGTAGAGGAAAACAATGTTTTAGGCAGATAAGGAGAAGCCGGATAGAAAGCATAAGATTACATCACATGTACAGAGAACAAGTAACATGTCGACGTAATCCCAGTAAGTCGCTATTCAAATACTCTACAACTGAGAATCAGCAAATCAAAGGACGTTTTGAAATGGCAGTGCTATTTGAATGTTTAAACATCAGAACATTCACCACATGGGAAGGGAGAAAAGGAAAATAAAGAATTAGCTGATGTGTGTACACGGAACTTCGAAGCCTGATGCAGAGAACCAGAAGCCATGTATATATGAAAACAACAGCTGAAGCAGAAAGCAGGAATGAAAGCAACAACAGCTTATCCGAACCCGGGAATTTCAAAGAAGACAAGAAGAAGAAAACATGAAAAGGTGACTAACATGCTGAACCCACATGAACTTAGATGTGGAGACGAATGAAGATATATTGTTGCTTGGCAGAGATATACGAATTGGTTTGGAATAAAATATTTGCATCAAATCCAGTTTGCTGTGAGTACTATCAGAAATCAAATTCTACAAAACCACTACAGACCAGTATGCACGCGGCAATATTGTTTTCATTCTAAATGAACTTGCACACTGAGCAAAAGAAAACCACAGGAATAAATTTGTAAGGGTGTTAGAGAAGAATAGAAGTAAATGGTGGAATTAAGGTGACCTGGTCTGGACATCCTCCTTGCCTCTCACTCTTTTCATGATACAGGCAATACCGGCATTGGCACCTGTCATGACAGCGAAATTCCGAGCTTGAGCCAAGGGACCACCTGCAAGTGCCTGCAGTTGAAGTAAGAAGTTAATTAATCTACAAAGATTTCCCATTTCGTTTATTCCTCTGCTTATGGTGAAGGAATCGTATAGCACATACTTGACTTGAAAGCAAGAGTCAATCTAAAATGCCTCCTGCCCTCACAGTCGCTGGAGAACCAGTTCAATTTAAAAATGAGACGGAAGAATTCCGCTACTTCCACTGATCAATTAACTTAACTTGGTGAAAGTTACAAAGGAGGAGGAGAGAAATTGGAGAGCTGACCTGGGCTTGCTTGAAAGAAGCCATGGCCTGAGGGTTCAAGGAGGCCTGGGGAGGAGGGGAGAGAGGGGATGCCATGTCGCCGGTGAGGGTACCCATGAGGCCGCCGATGGCACCGCCCTGGATGGCGCTGGTGGCGGTGACGATGGCGGCTTCGACGGGCATAGACTGCTGGGAGAGCCAAGATTTGAAGCCGGCCTCCAGTTCTTTGTACTTGAGTTGGAAGGATTGAATCGGATTCTGAGCCGGGGTCAACACCAATCCCTGCTGCTTCCCCTCGGCCATCGCTGTCAAATATTGTTTTCCTTCTGGAAATCTTCCGCTGGTGGGAACAAGGAAGGAAAGTAACAGAAAGGAGGAAGGGAAGTGGTGAGAGGGAGGGAGGAAGGTAGCTGCCTGACGCCTGCTAGGTTTGGTTGGAATGGATAGATAGGCTTGCGCGAAGACAGGGCGGGATGCCACTCTGCTGCAGTTGCCGGTTACGGGTGGGTATGGTCGATTTGGTCCAGAACCGGATTGGATCGGACCAAACTAAAAAAAAAAAGGATCAGAATTGGATCAAAAGCCTATTTGGTCCATTAGGTTTGATTCAATCCTGTCCAAATTCACCTTTTATTTTTCTTCATACTTAAAATAATTCAAAGGATCGAAACCAAATCATAATATATTTGATATGATCTTATCCGACGATTCGGTCTGGGGTTGACCAGCCCACCCCTAGATGTAGTAAAGTGGGACAGGTTACGGTGTTTACTATAAATTAGTAATCACCGTGGTTATTATGGGTAAATTGGGTATGACAAAAAAATTTATTAATTATATTTTTTAATAAATTATATTTTAGAAAATTACAAAATTATATTAACTATAATTTTCTCTCTCTTTCTCTCACTTTCACAATCTTCAGCCAGATGCCTCTTCCTTAATTTTCTCAATCTTTCCATTGATTTCGTTTTGTCGAACTAATACCGTTGGAACAATAAAACAATACCAATCCATTACAAAACACTACCATTGCACAAAACACCAATACCACTCGAGAAATAAAAATACTACCATTTCACAAAAACACCAATACCAATGCAATAAAAACAATACCAATGCGACAAAAATTAATACCATTGCGACAAAATCAATACCAATGCGATAAAAACAATACCATTGCGACAAAAATAATACCAATGCGACAAAATCAATACCAATACGATAAAAACAATACCATTGCGACAAAAATAATATCAATGCGACAAAATCAATACCAATACGATAAAAACAATATCATTGCGACAAAAATAATACCAATCCCCAATCGACACAAGCAGGCGTGCGGAAGGTTGGCCGGAGCAAATAGAGAGAGATGGGATCAGGAGGGTTGGAGAGAGAGGGAGGGGGAGGCTGGCCTAAGCCGGACCAGATTGTCGCCATCACCATCTCACCCCTCCACCGCCATCTCACCAGATCTGGCGGCAGCGGGAGGGTGGCCGCCAGCAGAGGAAAGGAACCACCAACAGGAGAGGTGTTGACGGCGAAATAGAATAGTGTTGGAGTAGGGTTTAGGTATAATATATAGAAATTAATTTTTTAAAGGATAGAAATCAGGTGTGGTATTTTTTTATTCTCAAAATTACCCTTAATTTAATCTTCACCGTCAATTTAAAATTAGAGTAAAATAGAGATAATGAAGGGTCTAGATTTTAGTAGCCACGGTGATTACTCAATTTTGAGTAATCATCCTAACGCGTTTCCGCAGTAAAGTAAAGATAGGACTACTACACCCTCCTCTCATTTTATATAGGATTACTTCCACTACAAGTCTACAACACCCGAATTATAAAAAAAACTAAAAAAAATCACTTGTATCCTATTTCTTCCAATATTGCATTCATATCTCGACGTATGATGATTTTGTGACATTTGTATATATCCTGAAGCTTTCGTTGACTGTTATAAATAACGGTTGACGAGAGAATGGCCAAAGTTATGTTGAATTTTGTTGATGTTGCTTTTTTAAAAATTATACAGTCACATAGATGGCACGTCATTGACACATCATATTATTTTTAATCAAAGTTGAATCAAAATATAAAAATTCCTTAAACAAAAATTAAACAGCCAATCCCTGGCCTCCGTTTGCGAATACTTCGACTAAATCCTGATCTCAACGAGCACTATTTCATCCTTAGTTTTTTGGGGGTATAGATGACGAGATTCAACCACGCGTTCATGTGCTTAATCCCCCTACTCTTGCTTGTGCTTTTTATTAAACATTTCAGGAGGAATCTGCCATTGAGGCCTGGAATAGGAAGACGCGCTCTGCTTCCACTACTCATTGGCAGACTCCGGCACCAGCTTCGTCTATTAAGTCTTTTCAGAGGGAGGCGCCACTACCTTCGTCGAGTTTCACTGAGAGGAGTTTCGTTCCTCTGGGCCAAGGACTTTGCTATAAGTGCGGCGACAAATACTTCCATGCCCATGTTTGTACCAGAAAAATAACTCCAAATGATGCAAGCCGATGATTCTTGGTCTCACAGTGATGAGGGCGATATGGATTATGAGTTTCAGGATGCTGAATTGGAGATTTCCTTGCAAACTTTGGGCACAGGCTTTTCTAGCAATTATGTGCTCATTCCAGCCACAACGAGTGAGGTAGCTTTTCTGATTGAGACTGGTAGTTTTTATACATTCATTAACTCTATTAGGGAAAAGGAATTGAACTGTCGAACAAAGAGTATTGCTCCCATGCGAGTTAAGGTAGTTAGTGGTCATACTTTGTTGAGTAATTCAGTTTGTAGAGGATTTAATTGGAAGATGCAAGGCTAGGAGTTTAATTTTGATGTTCAAACTCTCGATTTACCTACCCACGATTTAGTGCTTGGATGGGTTTGGTTAGAGAGAATAAGCCCATTTTAGGTTTATCTGAAGAAACACAGTTACCTTTTGATTGGAAAGGAAGAATTTTGACACTGCAAGATGATGATTGGTCGAACTTTTCAATTGCTCCTTAAGAAGCAAGTTACCGATCTCACTGGCACTGTTTTTTTTTCCTTGAAGCCATACCAACTCCTAGTTCTACCCCGTACTTCCTGTAAACTCTTGTTTCCAAGTTCTCTGATATTTTTGCTACCCTCACTTCTCTACCTCCTCTCAGTGCTTTTGGTCACTCTATTCCCTTATTGCCTAACACCAAACCTAATAACATTCGCCCATACCATTTTTCTCGTCATCAAAAGGCTATGGCAGAAAAATTAGTGGCTAAAATGCTACAGTCTGAGTTCATCCAAGAGAGTCACAGTCCATATACCTCTCCTATCCTTCTTATTTGTAAGAAAGATGACACTTGGTAGTTTTGTCTCGATTATAGTGAGTTAAATTCTGCCACCATCGAAGACAAATTCCCTATCCCACATATTGAAGATCTTATTGATGAATTACATGGAGTTGTCATTTTTTCAAAGTTGGATCCGGAGCAGGGTATCACCATATCAAAATGCACCCAAACGATCAGTTTGAGACTGCTTTTCAAACTCATCAAGGCCATTATGAGTTCAGAGTCATGCCCTTTGGGTTGACTAACGCTCCTGAAACATTTCAAGCACTTATGAACCATGTTTTTGGCAAGTATCTGAGGCAGTTCATCTTGCTTTTTTATGATATTTAAGTCAACAGTCAGTGTGCAAAGGCTCACCTACAACATCTCTCTATAGCTCTGTAACTATTGATGGACCATAAGTTGTTTGTCAAAGAAGCGAAGTGCTCATTTGGTCAGCCTATCGTGGAATACTTGGGCCAAATTATCAATGAGGAGGGAGTATCCACAGACCAAAATAAAGTGGCAGCAATATAGAATTGGCCACGACCTCGGTTAGTTAATGGTCTGAGGGATTTTTTGTGTTTGACGAGTTACTATAAAAAATTTGTAAGGAACTATGGCATAATAAGTCGGCTTTTAACTGAGCTTTTAAAGAATAATGGTTTCAGTGGAACTCTGCAGTTGAGGAAGCTTTTATCACATTAAAGTCGACCATGAGTAAGGTCCCTGTTCTTGGAAACAAATGTTTTCCGTACAGGGGTGTGGGCTGTATTGTCTTAAGAAGGAAGGCCTCTGGATTATTTTAGTAAGGCTTTGGGTATAAGGAATCAATGGCTAAGAACGTATGAAAAAGAGTACTTGGTTGTGTTGATGGCGGTTGATTCTTGAAGGTCTACCATTTACTATAGTTACAGACCATGAGAGACTGAAATTTTTACTTGGACAAAAGGTTCATACTGCAATACAAAAGAAAGGCCTCGTCAAGTTAATGGAGCTTGATTTTCAAATCAGATACAGAAAGGGAAGATACCATGGAGCTGCTAATGCTTTGTCTCGAGTATTTGAAGATGATTTAGAGATGATTTAGGGAAGATACCATGGTGCAATGTTATGTTTACTGTACTTTCAAAATGGTTGGTGGAGATTGAGTATACCTATGCAAATGATTCAGAGGTGGCAAACTTGATAGCATAAGTTGCAATAAGTTCCCATGGACCCTCATTATGGTCATTTTCATCTAGTGCTCTCATATATGAAGGTGCGACTGTGGTTGGTTCTTCAGGGTTCATGAGAACCAAATTACTTCATTTGTTACACTCTTCTCCAGTTGGTGGTCACTCGGGCGCACAGGTTACTTACCAGCGTCTCAAGGCTCAGTTCTATCATCATTTTCAACTGGCCACTCGGGATGCATGGCTTACACTCGCCGAGTGGTGTTATAAAACCCACATTTTTTTATTTAGCTCACAGCATTACGACCTCTGTGGGTGTTGTCAAAGATCGTATGAAGAAACAGCAGCAACTAGTGCAATTCTTGACACACAACACCACGAAATCTCAAAGCAGGCAAAAGCAGTATGCAAATCAGAGGCAATTCGACAGGGATCAGTGGCGGGACACCATGGGAACAAACTCGTAGCTCGTTACTTTGATCCCTGTAAGGGGCTTGAAAGGGTGGGCAATGCGGCTTACAAGCTGCCATTACCAAAAGGTTCGAAGGTACATCATGTGTTTCATGTTTCCCTACTGAAGTTGTGCAGGTCGAAGTTCCCCCCTACTACTGCGCAACTTCCTAGACCTGATGACGGTAGCACCTTAAAGCTCGCACCCGCTCATGTTCTGGGCCAACGATTTGTGAATCAAGCAAACCAAGTTATGACGCAAGTCTTCGTGCTATGGACCCATCAGACACCAGAGGAGGCTACTTGGGAAGATCTGTCCAATTTCAAGGAACAATTTCCCTCTTTCTGTCCTGAAGCAGTTCAATTGAAGGACAATCTGTATCTAAAGGAGACAGGTTTGTAACAACTCAAGCCAGTTGTGAATTGGTGAAGTGTATGAAAGTGGACCAATGTATAAATAGTGAAGTCCACCTATGATTGGGCTTTTTTTACCAATGAATAAAGGAACAACTACTTTCCCCTTCATGTAATAGATGTAGCTCTATAGAACTCAAAACTCTTTCCTTTCCTCTGTTCTTACTCCATTATCTCTCTTTTGCCATATTCTTCAATAAAGATCCTTACACAAATCTATATTTTATGGGTTTTTGTCGTTCTGTATTTTCCGAGATCCATGTCAGTGACAAGGGATGCCTCGATGTCTTAATGTTGTCCACTCAATCTATGTCGGATCTCTCTGTCATGCGCTCGAGGCACCAAGGACGATTGTGGCCCTATGCACTTGAAGGTGAGGCTACCAAGAACACAAGTGGAGTGGTTAGTGGCAGAAAGCAACAGTTGAGCGGAGGTGGCGGAGAAGATCATTAATCTCTATAAGGGGAATTCAGGTAGCGGGGATGAGGTGATTGACAACGACAGTTGAGGACACTCACAACTTCATGTTCACTGGCGCCCAAAGCTTGTGAGCATTTGATAGAAACATATTCCTTTAGGGTTTCTATTATTATTATTATTAGGGTATTGATAAATAATGTTAGTAGTCTTTTAGTAGAATGAGGTCTATTATTAGGTTTTTCTATCTTTCCTATAAATATGTAATCTGGGTTTCATTATCAAGCAAGCAATAACAATTATTCGGAAAGTACATCCCAAAGACCTAATCCTCTTATTTCTCGATCTTTGTCTCTCTAAGGCTTCGGCCGATTCTATCTTTCTATTCTACTTCTTCCCCAAAATTCTCAATCTCAATCCCTATTTCTATCTTCTAATCCCTAAATCCCCAATTCTCTTCTAAAATCCTAAATGTCGATCCAATCCACAAACCCGTTAGAAACTTCGGGCGCAAAACGCGGTGAGAAAGATCAGGCTGGAACGCGAGGCGAACTGGAGGTACCGGAAAAAGAATCAAAGGACAGGCGAAGAGCGCGATAGGGGGGAACAAAGTGCCCCTGAGCTGTCGCCCGTCACAGACGACATCGGGAACGAGAGGTTGGCGAAGCAGGTACCCGTTGTGATAGCCATCATGAACGGAGCGCCGTCCTTCCCTGCCGCCGCGATCTCTGAGATGACAAGAATCTCCGAGGTTCACTTGGCGCAGGCACACCACCGCAGCAGAATCCTCTACTCGTCGACGGAACGAATGACTGGCTTCGTGGGGATCTCGGGCATGAAGACAAAGCCGAAGACGACAAAGAACGAGAAGACGGAGAAGAAGCCCAGCGCGACGACTCTGTTTGTGCTAGTAATGGCAGTGTCAGTTGAGGCAAAGGGTCGCCGAGTGGGGTCGCACGACGGGAAGGAAGCTCATCATAGGAGAACTGGACGATGTCGAGTCGTGGGCTTGACTCGCCGGAACTTCGAGTCGCGCAAGGATCACAGCTATTGGCATCAAATCCCGTCGTGACGTTGAGCGGAGGAGAGAAGAGATCGAGGGCGTGCGACAAAGGTGCGGCGAGGTTGGAGAAGAGGGTGGTTCATCCGCCGAAGGAGGGAGAAATGAGGAAGAGGAGCGGCAGCAGCGGCGACGGGTTCCTCCTTTTCGCAAACCCTAAGCCACCTGCGCTCTCCCTAGGCCGGGGGCTAATTATTGGGCCATACATGAGCAACTTGACGTGGGCTCTTCTCTATGGCGTCGGGCCAGACACAATGGTTGATGCAGATCAGCCAAACAGACAGAAGATTGAAGAGAAGTGGGTCGAACAAGAGCTAATGAACATGCCAATGATGACATTTATGTGGGCCGGGTACTTACAAGTTAATGGGCCGAGCAGGAAAAATGAAAGCCTACTGCAAGAAACTAATGGGCTGAGTCTCCAAAGAGGGCTTGGGCCAATGGATAAAAGTAAGGTTTTGGAAGGGCCAATTAACTTGGATTGGACGCAAGTTGGGTCAGTCTGGGGAATTAGACTAAGGTGCGACTCATGAGGGCTGTTGATGCTAAGCGACCGGTCGAATTGAATTGGAAGAAAAGGAAGCGCAGGCCACGGAGTAATAGACTCGCGGATCACGCAATCAAGGAAGGAAAATGAGTGAAGTCGGTCAAACTTGAGGGTAAGGTTGGTCTCAAGGGGAAGGAATGATAGAAACCTATTCCTTTAGGATTTATATTATTATATAATATATATATGGTTAGTATTCTTTTAGTAGAATTAGGTTTATTATTAGGATTTTCTATCTTTCTTATAAATATGTAATCTGGGTTTCATTATCAAGCAAGCAAGAACAATTATTCAGAAAGTACCTCCCAAAGCCTTAATCCTCTATCCTCTGATTTCTCGATCTTTGTCTCTCTAAGGCTTAGGCCAATTCTATCTTTCTATTCTGCTTCTTCCCCAAAATTCTCAATCTAAATCCCTATTTCTATCTTCTAATCCCTAAATCCCCAATTGTCTTCTAAAATCCTAAATGTCGATCCAATCCACAAACCCGTTAGAAACTATGTTTCTAACAGCATTGAAGAAAATTTGAAGATGGAAGAATGGAGTTCGAGGTGGAGGGATGCTTCAAGCCGTCCAAAGAAGAAAAGTTTCTTTCTTTTGGTTATTTTGAAGTTTTTAATTTAAAAATCCATCTTAGATGTCACATCAGTGTTGACTAGGTTTTTTGTTAATACTAACGGAATTCGTTACAGAAAATAATAGTTCGGGTTAGAAATGGAATATTGAATAAAACAAGACACAAGTGACATTTTTTTATAGTTCGAGTGTTGCAGTGGTATTATGCCTTTTATGTACATACTAGCTTGCAGTTGGACTGCAAGCGGTTATTTTTTTAGAAAATCTAGTTTGTGTCTCAACAAGTGTGAAATTGTTGTGTATTATGAATTATTTAAGCTTGTTTGGTAATAGATTGGAGTGCGACCGCACTTGACATGCTTCAGAGAAAGGCGTACCTGACGCTTCTGCAAAACAGATCCACAAGCAGGTTGTCTGGAATGCTCTTCGACAATCAAGTTAGAGAGAGAACGACAAAACATATATAATTTAAATAATGCGTTTGATCTATATATTTTTTTTATAGTTAAAATGAGGTAGATGGGTCATCAAACCACTTTCATGGGGATATGATAGTTATAATATATTTTTTTATAAGTGTGTTTCCCCGGGAAAATCAAATGCCACCGCCGGTGCCGAATTCGTTTTCGGCGATGTTGATTTGATGTTTCGCGGTGGAAACTCTTGCGGTGCCGTTTGATCGGAAGCACCGCTGATTGTTGAAATCGAGACGACGTCAAATATCCGCCGCCGAATGTCGGCGCCGTTGATTTGATCGATGCACTTCTAAATGGTGAAATCAACGTGACCGTCAAATATCCACCGCCGGGCGGTGTTGATTTGATCGATGCACCTCTGACTTCTAACCAAGAACGACCGTTACTACGGTTCGCACCTCTCCAAACTACGTTTGAACGAGGGTGTTTGAGTTTTTTGAGGAATCTACACTACCCCTACTCCTATGGAGATTCCTGTGGAGAGCTCCGCGACTACGACTACTTCTACCAACTATGGAGATCCTTCATGGAAGGAGAGCTCCGCGAAGGAGTTACAGAGAAAAAAGGTAAAGTTGACAGATGTTCTGTGTTGATTTTTGGTTGTCCTCTCTCTCTCCTTGCTCCGCTGCTTTTATTTGAAATCACTTGCGTAATCTTCACGCTAGGTGGAACCGCTTCCTCAACCGCTCCGTCCTGAAATCCCACGTGTCTCAACTGCCTTGATCTCCTCTTTCTGCTTTGCGTAAAAGTCACGTGCACTCGAAACCGCTTCTGTTTGCATAAACTTGGCGAAACGACGTTGAGCCAAATCCCACAACCTTGTCCATGTAACGATGTCGTTTCACCAATACCGCGGCATCACCTTTCACTAATCGATGCCGTTTCATAATCACCACTCAATTGTCTCGACCCGGTTTGACCAACAACACCGTTAGCCTATTATAAAACGTCGTTTTCCAGTCTTGCGCTGTCGTTGGGCTTGGCGGGCCGCCTTTGGCCGAACTCTTATCCACTGACGCGGTGTCGTTTTACCTTTTCGCAGCCTCGCTTTTCAAACGATGCTGTCAAACAATGTCGTTTTCCATTCCGCGACATTGTTTTGTTTTTCAACCAAATCGTACCGTTGGTCTTTCCACGGCATCGCTAAAAACGGTACTGTTGTTCTCATCTTGCAGTGCCGTTGGTCTTGCCGGGACTCGCCAAAATCCAACCCGTCGTGGTATGGTCTCGAACGCCTAGCAATATCGCGGCGTTGTTGATGCTTTCAGCGGTGTTGTTTTGATATTGAACGACTCTGCTTCCAGCCTTGCGGTGTAGTTTTCTTCCCCAACCAGCCGTTTGTTTTTTTTTTCTTCCGCGACACTGTTTATTATTAAACACTGTCGTTTGCTAATACAGCGGTACCGTTGGGCTTACTCGCGGTACCGTTTTTAATTAAACGACACCGCTTGTCTCCATGCGGTACCGCTTCTCCCTTTCCGACAAGGAAATACAATAATTCTAAAATAAAACTCATTCTCCAACACCATGCGCGCATCCCTCTTTTATTTTCATTAAGCGGTGTCGTTTCCCATGCCACGGTACCGCCGAGCTTCCTTGCGGTACCGTTTTTCTGTTTCGC
Source organism: Linum trigynum (assembly GCA_964030455.1). Lineage (NCBI taxonomy): Eukaryota > Viridiplantae > Streptophyta > Magnoliopsida > Malpighiales > Linaceae > Linum > Linum trigynum. The sequence continues at coordinate 45,757 of OZ034815.1, read as the reverse complement.
GGTATCGTTTTGACTCTCCGCGACACCGACACCGTTTTTTACCCGCGGTATCGGATTAAATGCCGAGACTAATTAATGCGGCATTTAATTCCGGCCAAATTAATTTTAGGTGTCAACAAAGTGTGAATGGTATGATAGTTATAATATTACAACCGATACGTGTTTTGGAAAGTTAAATTTTTGTGTTCAAAATATAAAAATTAGATATCATTGTGTAGATCATAATTAATAAATTTGTGCCATTAGATGATAAATGGAGTGGATGATGAGTTCGTACTAATTTTGTAGGATATGAACTTGTACCCAATTCTTTTATTTTGTAAACTATATTAAATTAAACATTTATCTATGTTGACCAATATTATCATATAAAAGTTGGGAATTTATTATAGGAATAAGTACCAAAATACAATTTAACTTATATTAAAGATCATTAGATATCACACCACAAAAATTCCTAATTAAAAGATAAAGATCATATAAAAACTACAAATATATAGTAGTAGAGTTGTGAGCAGTTTTTCATCATTTCAAATTGATATAACCCCAATTGGACCTCTATGTAAGCTCCAATGGGTTGAAACAAGAGCAACATCATCCCACGAAAGAAGGCTGAATTTTTGGTTAAGTTCTTACTTCGTTTTGGGAAGTCAACTTTGGAGGTCTTTATCTCACGAAAGGCTTGGTAAAAATGGGAGCTTGATGATTTGTTTTGAATCCGAGATGTTTGTCTATGCTTTAGGGTGCGTGGAAGCTCGAGACTTAACCCAGAAGACCATTTCTGAACCCTCACAAAAGTGTATGACGAAACTGGAAATCCTGGCAAATTGGACTAAGGCAGAATGCAGTATCGAGGAGGCCACTTTGAGTCTCGGTTCTGAAAGCTTGGCTGGGAATCAGTTCCAGAGGTTTGCTCCACATCAAAGTGCAGGTTTCAGGCTACAACGACAAGGGATTGGGTGATTGGTTTGGTGGTTGGAATAGCTCGAACGAAGCGTCCAAAGATCGTGTCAAGGCATTCTTTTCTGACGTTGGAAACAAGTAATCCGAGTTCGTAGCGGATTAGGATTGGTGGACTGTTTTGGAGTTTTACGTCTTTCCTTGTTCAAGTTTGGGTTTTATTCTAATTGTAATCGGTTTAGGATGTTTTCCTTGTTAAGTAAGCTAGCTAGAGTCTATTTAAACGTTGGTTTGCATTGTAATCAAGGGAAGTTTTAATAAACAGAACCCTTTGTTCATCGAGTTGTCTCGTGAATTTTGTCCTTGGTTTGGTTGGATTAAATCCATCAATCAAGCGAGCTCTGCATCAATTGAGTATTCACCTCAATTGTGGACGAGTTGCGACTTTAGTTCGATCGAGCCTCTTCCCCATTCTCGGCGAGAAGTTGCACGTTCGACACCCATCATACTTCAACCCCTGTTTTTGGTTTCCATCGGATCCAATTGTTGTGGATCTCCGAGGCTGAGCAACTCTGATCAAGAAGCTCGAAGTCTTGGGCTTAACACAAATTTTGTCCAACGAGAGTGAAAATATGAAAGATAGATTTGTCTTTACAGCTATTTTTCTAATTAATAGGAAAAAATACATTAATCTTTGGATTTGAAGCAGTCTCTTTTTTTCGTTGAATCACATGGTCTCTTTAAATAAGAGGATGAATTATTACCAATTAAACTAAACAAATTTGATGTATCCTTTTAAACTGAAAATATACAAAAACCTAAAATCTTAAAAAACATATGACTTTTCCACTACGGCTAACTAGCTCACTTACTATTTCGTAAGTATTTATTTAGAATTTGATATTTTGATTTTCATATTTTTATATTTAATTTGAATTTAACAATAAGTTTAGTTATTGGGTAGAAATATACATCATAAATATGTCATATTCAAATGATATTTCGATTAACGTGTTGGACACCAAACTAGTCGAAAAAATAAAAGTAACTGTCCAAAGAGTGGGGTACAAATACAAACTTTTGATAATGGGGCACAAATACAAACTAATTTCATTACAAGTCATTTAATCGGCTTAGCTATTGTTTTATTTTATGGTAAAATACATCGGATACCATTTAAGTTTGACTATTGGGGTAGACATGCCACTTGAGTTTGAATAGAGTGTCGGGTACCATTAAAGTCGCCGAAAGGTGTATCCGTCTAGTTTTCCATCCAACCCAAACTTTTAATTACCTTTTGGTACTCAAAACTTTTAAATACATCCAAAACTATATTTCAACAAATATTGTCTAATATAAAATTAGAAAACCTTCTAAACATAGTATTACTAGAATGAATAATAATTTTTTCAATAAAATAGATAAATTAGTAAAAATAATAAACGAATATCAAGAAAAAATTATAAATATTGAAAATAAATATTAAAAATCTATTTAAACTCCTAATCCAATTAGAAGTACCACAAAAATAGTTAAAATAGGACCTAATCGACTTTCAATATGTCAAGACCAAAAAAGGACAAATGGAACATAAACATAAATAATTAAATATATTCTAGTAATTGAAAAAAAATTAGAATGAAAAGAAACGGAAAGTAACCAATTAATAAGTAAATATAAAAACTACAACATTCAGTAACAAATCTAGAAAAGAAAATATGACGGCAGGAAGAGAATTAGAATTAGTAAATTTAACTAATATGGAACATCTACAACATATATTATAGAATTACACAGAGATTTATATATCGAGATTATATATATCAAGACAGAATTCATAGGATATATTTGCTTAAGGAAATAATTTAATTATTAGAACACATAATGACAATTAAAAATATTTATAATGATAACTAGTTCTAAACTTCCTATTCAAAATTTGATTTGACGAGAGCTTTCAAAAGAGGATTCCAACTACTAGGATATAACCATAACTACTAGGAGATTGCTCAATGATATGGGTTTTCTCCGGTGACAATAGAGACAGACTATCAACTCGCGGTGAAGAAAATGATCGATGAGGACGAGAATGATGGAGATCTCGAAGCGCTTTGTGAAGAAATCCGTTCAGAGACAAGAAAGGCGGGGGTCTTCGTTTTTTCTTTACGGGTCGAGGATGCAACTAGGCAGCCCATGTGACGGCACACACACTCTGCCACTGGGAGGAAGAAGAAATATGGCTTGGTAGGGAGTGCGGATCCGGTGACTAAGGGGGGGGGGGGATTAGTCACTTGACTAAACCCCTCCCAGCCCTTAGATCTAGACACATCAATCTGATGGTTAAAAAGTGGGAAGGGCTATTTAATTATGACATGGGTAGTTTGGGTATTATGGAAAATTACGAAGCATACAAACCGGATTTACAATCAGTACAAACCATACAAACATACGAACAGTATAAACTAGAGCGACAAAACATACAAACAGATTTACAAACATATGAACTGTACAAAAAATACAAACTAGACCGACAAACAATACAAACCATACAAAAAGAAAAAAACAACCAGGTTGACTTTGGAGGCTTCATCCCTATATAGAGGGGCTCCTTCCCAAAGTCAACCCGGGTGTTTTTTAGACATACAAACAGTACGAACATGGTGGACAAAAATGACAAACTAGACCGACAATCCATACGAACTGGAAAAAAACACCCGGGTTGACTTTGGAGGCTCCATCCCTATATAGAGAAGTTCCATCCAAAAGTCAACCAGGTTGTTTTTTATGTATAAAAAACATTACAAACATGGTTGACAAAAATGATAAACATGGTGCACAAAAATAACAAAGTTTACAAACATTACAAAATAACAAAGCGTACAAACATTACAAAATATGTCAACAAACATCACAAAATTGGCACTGTCGCCGGAAAATTCTTCTCCGTCGACGATGGTCGCCGGAAAAAAAAATTTCCGACCAAAAAAATCTCTCTCTCTCTGCGCGCGCCCCCAAATAATTCCCATCCCATAAACTCTCTCTCTCTCTAGCGCGTACAGGAGCTTTGGAGGAAAAAAATGGAATTAATGGCCACCCCTCCCCCTAGGAACATGCCCACGCCGGACGCCACCGAAGAATTTTCGGCCACATCGTCGGCGTCGGAGAAAAGGACCGTCGGCGGGACTGGGAAAAAAACCCATCACGTCGGGCCGGAGAAGGAGATGGAGCCCGCGACGGTAGTCAGTGCTGTATTTTTTTTTAATTTAATTGGTAAATAAAATAAAATAATCTTGCAATTATTATATTGTCCTTCATTAAATTGGATTAATTTGAGCCATTGAATTTTAATGAGGTGGAAGGGCTGAGATTCACTTAGCCATGTGACTAAGAGACCCCCCTTAGTCACCAGATCTTAGCCCCTTAGTAGGCCTCCTGTCTTTTTATTTCATTTGCTGCTTGGTGATGTAAGCCCAATGATGCGACCTACTTAATAAAAGTAATTCAAATTCATATTAAAAAAATAAATTTCAACTAAAAAATAAAAATGTGATGTTTTTTATAAGTATAAATGATTTTTTTAGAATAAGAAAAGTAGAAGGACCTATTTTGAAATTTACAAAATGAAACCCAAGAATATTCTGCCAACAATAAATGTAAGTGATACCGGGTGCACTAGGGGTGGGCACATGGGTGGTTAATTCGCGAATTGAAATCGATCAACCCGCAAATAACCCGACCCGCAAGCAGTGGGTGATTGATGTGGGTGGATTGCGGATTGATAAATCTCACAACCGCACTTATGCGGGTGGGTGGTGGGCGGATTGAGGGTCACCCGAATGAACTGCATCCTATTTTCACATGAAAAAATGTTATTTCTTATAGTATTGAATATTCACCATCTTTTCGAACCGCACTAAAGTTTGACCATATACTTCTAAAGGTGGAGAATAAATAATAGTTTCAACTATTTTTATTGGTTATTGTGTTGTGTAATATCGATTAGATATTGAACATTGGAATGCGAATTATTGTTAATATCCATTAAATATTAGAATGAAAACTATAAATTATTAATTATATTAGAATCACAAATGCGTAAGTTTTCTCTACACAATTGGTTGAAGAGTAGTGAAATTTTTTTATGCAAATACTACTTAGACTCACTTGAGACAAAGTGAGAAGTGTCTAAATTGATACAGTTTTCCTAATTTGCTTGAATTTATTATAAATGTTAGTCAACTTTCTTAATGGCTAGTTAGAGGATTGCTTTTGCGGGTTAACCCACGACCCAACCGTACCTATCCGCCACCCACCCAACATGACCCGTAGAAGAATGCGGGTGGATTGCGGATCACAATTATTCCAACTCGCTAGTAAGTGAGTGAGTCAATTTTAGACGAAAATCCACCCAACCCGCCCATTACTCACCCTTTTCCTCGCATATAATAAAGTTATTGTTACTAAAATAGTCTCTCTTCCGGTTCTTATACAGTTATACTTTACCCGAGTTATTTTAGCCTTTGTTTTAAGAAACAATAATAAGCTGCCATCTCCCATCTGGGCATTTAGCCGGCCCAACAAAATTAGGCTCTGCTTCGTCTCGTCTCGTAAGAGGGAGGTGGGAGTTTTGCTTGGTTCCTGCTTGTCTGTGGCTGTCGCAAGGGCGAATTTGCTTTGTTGCCGCATTCAAATTCAACGCATCCTCGTTTAGCTTCGTCATTCCTAACTCAAGAATTGCGGTGTATATTCAGGAGAGCGCCCAAGAAAAAATGAGTGACTCCAGGGAAAGTTCTCCAGATTGGCTTCGCTCCTTCCAGGTACTAGTTCCGGAGATTTGATATTTTGATATCAGCTCCTGGTTATGCAGTTGCTGAACTCTACATATCTGCAGGCTCCAACTTATTCGCCGGTGGCTATATCATCGGGGTCCAGTTTATCTCTGAATGACAGTCCTGAAAGGGTGGATCTAGCCAACTCCCAGTCACTAGAAAGTGAGAACGTTCCTGATTCAGATGGTGAAAATGGTGGTCAGTCTCCATCAGACGAGGTTTCCAAAGCCAAGGCATCAAGAAAGAAGCCAAAAGAAGACTACACTTCATCTGGGAAGAAGAAGAAAAAAAGTGAGGCATGTTTACATTTATGAATTATAGGCAGTTTTCATACTCTGTGTACTGCAATTGAATTTATGTGCAAAGCCTAAGACTTAACTGCTCTTTCTTAAGTTCATTTTCCAGACAACAGTATTGCACATGAAGATGCTGTAGATGCTGAGGGATCAGCACCAACCAGGGTAGTTCGTCTATAATCCATCATTCTTTCCTTGTTAACAGTGAATAGGAAATGATTTTCCCAACAGCTTAGCTTATGATTTTCCCCCTTTTGTTGTTGTGACCTAGTCATCTTTGAATGGCGTATATGTAAATGGAGATTTGATGCATTGGGCTAAAGTCTGCCCCTTGAAAGTTTATGAATTCTCCGCATCAAGAACTAGAAGAACCACGATGCTAGGACCTGAGATTGCGAGAGATCTATTTTACTAGTGATAAGCATTGTCATATCACTCCAGATTTTGCGCATTCTATTTTGTCCATTAAATTTTAGTCCGCAGTTGGCTCATTTGCAGATTTGCTGAAGCAACTACTACATTGGTTTTGATTTGACTGTTTATAACCCTTACATCCATGTCATCATTGTGAATAATCATCTACAGCTTTCATATCTCCCCCTTTCCTTTCCCCTCCCTTGATTTGTCTTTGTTTGAGAAATACTAATAGGATTGTATTTCATTTCAATTAAGTCTTCCGCTGGCTGCCTTATGTTCTTGCAGACCGATGATAAGAACATGTAATATTATACAGGTCTCAGATGACTTTATTTTGGCCCTGTCTTCGGATTCCGAGTCTTCTCCTGATGGTAAACCAAGAGCAAAAGCAAGAAGATTATGTAGTCCAAAGAAGGAAAATGATAAGGATGCAGCATTAGTTGGTAGCAGTGAGAACTCTGTATCGAAGAAGGTTCCAAAAGAAAAATCTCCCAAAAAGAAGTCAAGACTAGAGGATGATACTCTACATAAGATAAATAGGATGGATGACCTGCAGAAGAAGGGTCAGAAATCAGAATCTCTCTCCTCTTTGTTTTGGCGCCCATGTAGGATTGTCACCGTGGATTTGTTTCATTGAATTCACGTAAGCATTGGATACTGTTCCAGGAGGAAATGAGGACCTGGAAGCACCAGAAGAGGACACAACTGAGAAGCCTATTAGTTCCCGGGTATGATAAACTAGTGCAAGTTACTTTTAAACTTGTTGGTACATGACTTGCTGAATTACCTCAGGATCCTGCAGGTTTCTACCTCAAGCTTATCTCTGGTACTATCCGAGAAAGTCCAACGTTCAAAGGTGAGTTTTAGGACTTCCGTTGGATGATACTTGATAACTTTCTTTAGGGCTTCGTTCCTTTGTACTCTTGGTAGATATACTTCCATGAAACAGTTGAAGAGTTGGTCAGATATAGTTTCTGCAACTTTCTTGGCTAGTTCATCTTTGTTGTTTTGGAAGAGATAAAAAACTCATGTTTCATTTTCGTAGGTCGAAAGGATGTATGTTGAGAAATTTTGTTGCTATTTTACCTAATCATTACTTTAGGAGTTTGACAAGGAATGTTTCTTTGGATCTTACTGGGTTTTCCCCTCTTTCTTGCTTGTTTAGTGGTTATATCGGGCATATTTGATAAAAGGTTTGTGGTCTGTGTCAGGCACTTGTTGAGTGTGATGGAGATTCCGTTGATTTAAGTGGGGATATGGGGGCTGTAGGACGCATAATGGTACAAGATAGCCCTGCTGGAAATAGTGACATGTACTTCGATCTGAAAGGTACTGCTCCATTTTGTTTGTGATGCTCTTTTCAGAACTTTCTCTCATAAAACTGTAGAATTCTGTTCCATTGGATTGTATTCAGTTTGAGGTTCATAAGTTTATGCCGGGTAAATGTCACGAATGCATTGACAATTGTGTATGACTGTATGTGTCACGGATGTGTTTGATCGACACTGTTGAGCGGTTATATAGAGCTCTGGGATTCAGTGTTATAAAGGAGCCCCCTCTAGTGAGAAATTTGGAGGTTGGATGTAAAAGCAGCTGAGTGGACTTGGATGAGAAACTAGATTTGTATTTGGGTTTTCATTGACCTAGAAATAACACTGGGTGTGGGTACTGTAATGGAGTCGGAGAATCTATAGTGCTCAACAGTGGCGTCCATGCCTCAGTAACATGTTGAAGTGTACTATGGAAATCCTGAGTTATATTCACTGAAGGAAGCTTCTTAGATGGTTTACTGTGCACTCCATTACTGCCTCCCATCATTGACCATGACCATCACCATCACTAAGAATCCTTATTTGTGCATAATTACCTGCCTCTAATTAGTTTATTTACTTGTTTCAGGAACAATATACAGAACATCAATTGTTCCGTCCAGGACATTTTGTGTCGTATGTCATCCGTTCTTTCCTGAGTTCCAGATCACCAAATCATTTCTGCTCGCTGCTTGAGCTTTAGTCATGCATGCAGTATTCTTGGTTAGAATTAATTGTTGATGTAATCTTTTTCTGGTTCAGGTTAGCTTTGGCCAATCAGAGGCAAAGGTTAGTATCTTCGTGTTATAGCAGAAAATAACGTCTCTCTGATTAGATCCGATTCAGTTTCCTTATAGCGGCATATGTCATTATTTGTTTCTTATTCAGTTGTTATGAATGCTATTGCTTGTCAGATAGAAGCCATTATGAATGACTTCATTAAGCTAACACCACAGTCCAATGTTTATGAAGCTGAAACAATGGTTGAAGGTAAGGGATTTGGTTTCCTGTTTGTACATCTATGTGGCGCCATGTCTCAGTTTATATTGTACTTTCCTTTGAGGTTTTTTTTTGTGCTTTCGCTGAATTGACTTGGTCTGAGTAGGAACACTTGAGGGTTTCTCTTTCGATTCAGAAGACGAAACAGAAAAAGTGCAGAGGAAAGCTTCTCATCCATATCAGAATGAGGGCATTGAAGAACAGCCCAATGGTGGGGGGAAAGCCAAGGCGAAAACGGATAAGTCATCAGTATGATCCCACTACTTTTAGTACAATTTGGGAGTCCTCCCCTGTTATGTTATCATATACTGAGTTGTGAAACACCAGACGTTTCTAATATGCTTGATTTCTTGTTAATTTTGAATGCAGGGTTTTGATAAGAAGAAAAGCAAGAGTGCAGGAGGGAAGTCTAATCCAACAAAGCGAGCAACAAAGAGAAATCAAGCTTCGAAGAGAGCTAAAGCCAAGAAATGAATTTCCGCTAAACTGTTATGATGCGAATGCATGTCCTTCACTTGGGTTTCCTTTGATATTTGCTGTCCAGATGCTGACCTTGGTAGCTACTTTGAGTTGGTTAGAAGTCGAATTGTCTGCATAATGTGCTAGAAGAAAGGAATTTGTTACGTGAGCCAATGAATGTATTCTATTCAAATGCCTAGTAAGTTTTTTTTTTTTTTTTTGGTGTGTTCTTATGATGTCTCGTACAAATACTGTATGGAGTATGGTGTCCTAACACTTGAAGAACACTACAATTGGGATCATTTCATTCATAACCTAACTGTATAAGAGACAGCTGTGAGTGATTCGTGTCTTTTTCATCAGAAATGCTTCATACGAGGATCAATGGAAGAATGCCAAAGATAAACGTGAGCAGGACAATAATTTGAGGAGGCGGGAGAGCGTTTGAGGTGGAAATCATCCCTGCGGCTCCCCCTTGGCTGTTCTTCCGTGTTACCGGACCATCAAATGTCTCAGAAGAAGATGCACCGGTCCTGCAGTTGGAGAAGAATGAATGTATGAGCCTGAAAAGAATCGTCAAGAACCAAGTTAAATGAAAGTGGCTAACCCACGTTGTAAGTATTAACAGAACCCATGCGTACAGTGGGTCGGGATTATGGTAATTGTTGTTATTGGAAGGGCAGAAGGTTATTGCGTAGTCGTAAGCTTTGCAGGTGAAGGTGCTGGTTCCATCGTCGAAGGCATAGCTGTAAGCGCGGGGGCAGGCTCGCTTGAAGATAGTAGAGTAGAAGGATGGCCGGCAGGTGTTGGGGTTGGCAAACTGGCCGCTGCAACAGTACTGGTCCAGGCCGAATGCCTCACAAGCACTCTTGCACGCTATCACTCCTCCCTCACCGTCAATACCATCGATCGTACTGGAGCTGACCACCTGAAGCTCCTTGGGGCACCCTGTAAGTTTGAGACTCGTTAACATGGGAAGCACCCTTGAAGAGGCAAGGGAATGGATGAACGTTGGATAGTTAATTTGTATTACCGAGGTTGAGGTCAGAAGCACAGCCAGTGGCGTTACAAGCTCCGTTGACGCCCACGGGCGTAGCGATCATAGGAAGATTGTATCCATCAACGATGCTGACATCGTAAAAGTCTTTATCATTGTTGCCTTTGCCGAGTGTTATCTCGAATAAGGAAGCAGGAGGGGTGGCACCATTGCCGTTGCACTCCAGTTTCCCTCCGCAGTCGCCAGTTTGACAGGTACCAACACCAGATTGATCGAAGGAGCAGCCCGTCCTCGCCCATATACGCCCGGACCATCCTGGGATGGTGGGGATTCGAGCCGTCTGGCCCGGGTCAAGGCGAAACCCGGTGGTCTGGAGCTGCGGGGTGCCCGAGCCTGCTAGCGTGCCAGGCCATATGGGATGGGGGCAATTGTTGGTCAGGGTGAAGCCGCAAGAATGGGAGGGACGAGCCAAAACGCACAAGGAGAAAACCACAATGGGAACGAGGAGGAGGATATTCCAATTCATCAAGGCGAATTAGTTGGCTATTGAGGGGATTCTAATTGGCAAGGGGACGAGCTAGCTGGTAGTTGTGGATCGATTTGCATGGCGGATGGGCTATTTGTAGATGGAGATTGGGGCTTGCCTTGTATTGTTGGGTCTTAGCGGGAGAGGGAATCTAACAACGAGGTAATTAACCCAAAAGTGAAGCGCTACGTTGCTTTGCTGAGGTTAGCCGCAACGCCACTTTTTTGGGTTTAGTATTTATCTTACTCATGCTCACCTCACCAAGAAGCAAAAGCTATTCCTTATCCATTTTTGAGTATCGCCCATCACCTAAGGCGAGCATGAATATCTAAGCATTAATATTTGATAGTCGTCGAGGTGAGCATGAGTATTTAGGTTAATATCAAACAAATATCTCAACAAAAGCATATTTTTACTGATTTCCTTCAGTCTCTTTGTTAAGTTGCATCTCAGATTAAAGATAATGGTGGATTTTAACAACAGATACATAATGATGAAAGTTTTCTTGGATTCAAATCAAGACATCCAAGGTGATGAATTTATCACCATTACACCATTCAATATGATGAACGTAATTAAAGATGCATTCTTCAAAACTTTGGGGAATGTTTGCTGGCTCTGTCACTTGGTTCACTGCAAGGTACGTTGTAGGTTACTTGTCTACATCATATTTGTGCGTACTTATGGAGGTGTATTTCCAGATTTTTGGATCTGCAGCCAGTGCAGTCAAATATGCCCCTGCCACAAAGATATGCATAGTCAGAGTTTCTGGAGAGAAGCTTAAAAAAATTGGGTCAGCTATTACCATAGCGCGGAAGATTGGGAATTGCCCAACATTTTGCAATATGGACCCTAGTGGTAAGTAGACTTGCTGAAACTAATTTGTGTTTAGTAACTCTAATGAGTTATGTACTGAAAATTTGTCTGTCCCGCCCCTGTCTCCTTCTTGACCCTGTCTGACCCTCAAGGGTTGTGACGGGACGGGCCGGGTCAGTGAGTCGACCCTAATCAACACACAACTTTTTTACAAATTACGTTTTGGTACCCAAAATTATTTTTTCTTACAATTTAGTACCTAAATTTTATTTTTTTACAAATAAGTCCATAAATTGTGATGGTAAAATTACGTTTTGGTACCCAAATTTTTTTATTTTTACAAATTAGTACCTAAACTTTTAAAACTTTACAAAAAAGTCCAATGAAGTATAAGATATTTGTTGTTGCTAAGGGTCACAGGGTCAAAACGTGACCCGTCCCTAAGTTGTCCCGACCCGTCCCGACCCTTACAGGGTCAACAAATGACCCGTCCCTAATCTGTTCCTGTAGACAAACGGACCCGTCCCGACCCTTAGGGACGGGTCGGGACGGGTCAGTGGGTCTTCCGGGACAAGCTTTCACCCCTAACTTTTCGTGGAAGTTCTCATACATAGTCCTCTATAAATCATGTAGTTCTGTTTTCATTTTGGTTGTGATAATTAGGGGTGGAAATCGGTACGGTATCGGTATCCAAATACCAAATACAGAAATCCCGAATACCGAATTACACCCTAAAATCAATCCCAATTTCAATCCCTAAATAATTTTGGTATCCCAATCGGTATTATCGAATACAAATAGGGCAAAGAGACTAAACAAATAGGCTTGAGTTGCCTAGAGCTAACATCTCAAGTTCTTGTAATTGGTAATCTTTAATTTAACAAATTTGAGGTTGAGAGACGACTAATATTAGTGTGAAATAGTAATGTAATGATCTATGTATAATTAAATGACACTTTTGGTGGTTGATGGTCGCGTAGTAGTGAATGAGAGAGTCTAGTTGAGAGGATAAAATACACACTAGTTTATATTTATGTATTGATCGGTATTTTGGTATATACCGATCCCAATCCCGTAATCCCTAATACCGAATAACAATTGAAATTCAATCTCAATCTCGATCCCACAAAATAATACGTGTATTCGATAATACCAAATATAGACAAATTCGATACGGTATTCGGTATATGCCAAATATCGGTACCAAACTTCCAGCCCTAGTGATAATGGTGACTATTTCATGGAGTTTGATAGTAATTGTTGTTCATATGAGCAAAAAGTACATAACTCCATGTTTTAAATGGTTCAAAACAAAATGACTGTTTTTAATGGTCCATGATCAACAATTGGGCATTACAAAAAGTGTGTAAAGTCTATTTCTGATTGAAAATTTTCTTACATCGTTTAGTGTATGTGTATCCAGTGGCAGACCCATAAATTTTTCATAGGAGTGTCTTTTTTAAAAAAATAAATTAAGTAAAAATAAAAATAATTAATAAAAATAAAATCATAAAAATGAAAATACCTAACTCGTACAAGTTAAAAAAGTCCATGATGTGTTTTCATATTCGAAAATAATTGTAGAATACACTTGGTGTTTATAGTGTTAAAAAAAAATTCTCCATATACCCTACTAGACAATCATTCAGGAACTTATCGCATATTCGATTTGTAAACTTGTTCTTGATGTAACCCAAAGCTGAAAGACTTTTCAACACTTGCCGTACAATCATAAAATCAATACAAATTAAGGGTAGATTGAAATTAGTTTAGATTGAAATAATTAGACATAGGGAATGACTTTTTACTATTACACATTATTCAAAATCGAACAACAAATGAGTTGTAGCTCAACGGAAATTAAGTTTATTAATAATAATAGTGTTCTAGATTTGAATTACCCAACCTACCATTTATATTTTTATACACAAATGACAGTAGGATAATCATTTTTTCAAATTTCAGGAGTGTCCCTCACTATAAATTATATATATTTTTTGTCTATACGTAAATTACCACCGGTGGTTGGATAATCATTTTCCCGGACACCCCTAAAACCCCCTGGGTCCGCCCTGTGTGTATCCTAAGTCTATCCTAAGAATAATGTGATGTCTTCACTTAGGTGTGCTGAGGCCTGAGATAACTCTACAGAGATTGATCCATGTATCATATTTTCCCCTTCTTCCTTTCTCCTTTCCCTTTTAGCGATACAGAAAGTATGAGGACTTGTAGTTTAGTTGCTTTAAAGTGTGACGAGAAGAAGTTTGAGCACTACAAGCTCACGTCTGGAGGGCGATTGTTGCGGCGCATGCAAAATTATTTGAAGAAGATCAAGTTTATGGAGAATTGAAACTATTGATGTCTGATTCGGTATGGTTTGGTAGCTTAGTGTAGTGAGATGATTTTGACGCGAGAGAAACGATTTGGTCGAGAAGATTCTTTAGCAAATGATTTAGTTATAGGTTGGGGGTTGTGTCATATAGTAGGCATCGAATTATTGAAATCGTTTTGTGATTGTTTGCACATAAAGGTTTGCTTGTATTTGGGGATGATCAAATTTGGATTCGTATGTTCTATACTAGGTACAAAAAAGTAGGAAAGTTCAATTTTTGGTAACACATAGGTGTTGAACATGAAATTTCTCATTTTCTGGTATTTATCTTCTAATAACTCTTTATGAAAGGAGCACTTCTACTATACTATATAGTATTGGTGCTTTAATGTACAACTTGAAGTTGTACCATAACATTAAATGTATAAGTTTAGGTTGTACCATAAAGGAATTTGTAGCATTATGTTATGGTACAACTTTACAACTTGAAGTTGTTCCATCACATAAGGTACAAGTTTAAGTTGTACCATAAAAAAATTTGTACAAAAAGTATAGGTACAATCTGAAGTTGTACCATAACATTAAAGGTACAATTTCAAGTTGTACCATAAAGGCAAAAACCTATAGCACCAATGCTATATAGCATTGTAAAATTCCTCTTACGAAAGGGCATTATGATAGAAAGAAATTAAAAAGAAAACAATGAAAATGCTCAAGGCGTAACAACTAACATGAGCATGTGCCATTGCTAGGATTTGCAACGTCTATGTCTATGTATTCCTAATTTCTGTTACTGGGATTAACCCTAAACCCAAACCAACCAGCAAACAAAATCGTTCCGTTTCCCTACACGCTTACTTTCCTCCTGTGCAACAGTGCAAGTGCAGTGCCTTCTTTCTCCCCTCCTAGTTCTAGGCTGTAGCCTGTAGGCATAGCCAAGCCATCCAATTATCCCATCCATAAAACAAAACGACGGCCTAGTACCACTCTTGCTTATTTTTGGCTTCACAACAAACCTCCCAGACCCAGTCCATCACTGGGGTGGAAATCGGTACGGTATCGGTAAGCCAATACCAAATACCAAAATTCCAAATACCGAATTATACATTAAAGTCAATTCCAATCCCTAAATAATTTCGGTATCCCAATCCCAATCGGTACTTCGATATCCCATTCGGTATTATCGAATACAAAATTAATTACCTTTGTAATAAATAATTAAATATATAAATTAGATTTTATTTTTTAATTTAGGGGGAAAAGGCTAAGCAAAGAGTCTTGAATTAGGATATTATTAAGGAGAATGGAGGAGAGGAGATATCTCAAGTTCTTGTCATTGGTAATCGTTAATTTGACGAACTGGAGGTTGAGAGTAGGGATGGCAATGGGTCGGGTTGGGTCGGGTTTTGTCAAACCCAAACCCAAACTCATGGGTTTATCCGCCAAAAAAACCCGGGGTAAAACCCGTTGGGTTTGAAAAACTCAAACCCAACTCAACCCGCTGGGTATCCGCGGGTTCATGGGTACCCGTGGGTTTTTATGGTAAAAAATTTACCATAACAAGTTTCTTTCAAAATAAAAGTTTAACATCAATTTTCTCATACAAATTAATCATACAAAAAAACACCAATCTAGAGCATACAAGCAAACCGCAAATAATCAATACAAATTGTTCAAAATTAAAGATAAACATCTATAAACAAAAGATTAATTGAAAGCTTCTTCCTCGTCAACTAAGTTTCTTCACTCTCCACTTCATAATATCAACTTCATTCTAAACAATTAGAAAGAACAAATTATACATGTCTCCACAAACACAAAGAATATTAATTGCTTAAGGAAAATATATTATTTAGAATATTAAATATATCGGGAAAGTAATTATATGTGTGTGGGTGGGTACCCATGGGTCGGGTTTACCTAAACCCAAACCCAACCCGACCCGGTGAATAGTGTAGCGGGTTTAAACCCGAACCCGGCCCAAAACCCGTCAACACGGATTTTACCCGCGTTGACCGGGTTGGGTCGGGTGGGTACCCATGGGTTCAGGTTTTGTTGCCATCCCTAGTTGAGAGACAACTATTAATAGTGATGGAATGATCTTGTATAATTAAATGACACTCTTGATGGTTGAGGATCGTGTAGTAGTGAATTCAAGAGTCTAGTTGAGAGGATAAATACACACTAGCTTATATTTCGGTATTGATCGATATTTCGGTATATACCGATCCCAGTCCCGTAATCCCTAATATCGAATAACAATTGAAATTCAATCCCAATCCCAATCCCAAGAAATAATGTATTCGGTAATACTAAATATAAAAAAAATCGGTACGGTATTCGGTATATCCCAAATACCTGTACCAAACTTCCAGCCCTATCCATAACCCATCCCATCTCTTGTAAAAAAAAAAAAAAAAAAACGAACCTCCCATCCCATCTCCATATTTATGGGCTTATGGCTCTTTTACCTTAGTGCAAACGAATTTGCTCCATAAAATACGCCTACCTTCTCAATCTTACACGTACACAGCAAACAAAGAAAGTATCACAAACCTAGCCCCCATTCTGTTTCTTCATGAAACAAGGGTTAATGCTAACAGTCGAGTGAGAGAACATCACGAAGCCTTTAGATTACCTTCGTCTCTCTCCGTCTTCTTCATCCACGCCAAAACAATTCAATCCAAACAAACAGAGAAAGAGATGGAGAAAAGGGTTCTGGACTACACATTGGTACCTCTGGGGCTGGTAATGATGGTGTCATACCACCTCTGGCTGCTCTGCCAAATCCTAAACCATCCTTCCCAAACCATTGTTGGCATCAACGCCATTAATCGCCGCTTCTGGGTTCGCGCCATGATGGATGTATTGTACTCTCTCTCTCTCTCTCTCTCTCTCTCTCTCTCTCTCTCTCTCTCCATCATCATCTCCATATGCACTCTAATTCCTTTTCTTTTCCAGGATCCTTCCAGGAATGGAGTTCTCGCAGTCCAGACGCTCCGCAACAACATAATGGCATCAACACTTTTGGCCTCCACGGCGATCATGCTCAGCTCCTTGATCGCCATGTTGATGGGCAGCAGCACATTGGACAAATCCCGTCTGGTTTTGGTGCTGATGGGAGACGCCAGCGATGAAGCTCTCTCCCTCAAGTTCTTCTCCATACTGCTCTGCTTCCTCCTCGCTTTTCTGCTCACTGTACAGTCCATCAGGTACTATAGCCATGCGAGCCTCCTCATTAACGTCCCTCTCAAGGACATGAAGACTGGAAGCAGCCATCTTACGGTGGACTACGTGGCCAGGTCTGTGAATAGAGGTGGCTACTTCTGGTCATTGGGACTGCGTGCCTTCTACTTCTCACTGCCTTTGTTGCTTTGGCTCTTTGGCCCTGTTCCCATGTTCTTGTGCTGCTTTGTGCTCGTCTCCATGCTCTACTTCCTGGACGTTACCTTGGAGGATCCTGGTGCCACCTCAGCCGGAGATGGTGAGGATGGAGGCCATGTTCTTATGAACCACCAGGACCCCGATCATTGTCAGCTCACCACCTCCCAACACCGAGTTTGATTTAAAATAATAGTAGCCACCTGCACTTCACAGTATCAACTAGTCTTAGTACTAGTAGTAGCAGCAGTAGCGTCACAACTATAGAACATAAAAGAATTAGAGTGCACTGTTCCAAGCATGATAAGAAACTCGGCACTTTTGAGACGATAACACAACTGGACAGCTGGATATACAGTACTATAGTTTTCTAGGGTAAATGCGACATTAGCATATTATCTTTGTTCGACATGTTAATGTCTCTTGGATTTGGTGAGATCTTTCACTGCCCGCTTATGGTGTTCCTTCAGCTGTGATGTGATGCTTTACATTCAATTGTTCCAACATCTCTGACCTGATCATTGCCATGACAATTATCGATCCGTGATGCAGATCAGTGGATGCAGCTTGTCTTCATTTCTGCTTGTCCAAGTTTGAATAAGTTGGAGGAGCACTTGCTCTGATACCAACTATTGCAAGCCACCCGTGGGAAGCCACTAGGAAAAAGTACCTCTATGAGAAAAAAGCAAAATGCAATAGCATCATTATCGATATAGTTCAGCAAAAGAGTTAACAATTTATTAGGTAGAGATTCGACAGACAAATGCAGTCTGCTCTTGATACAGAAACATTCTAGATATAATACATGTTGAATTATCTGTCTACAGACTGGTGATCAACTGCACAAGTATCATTAAAAATAAAATAGAAAAACTAGATAAGTACCATCAACAGTGAGACGTTAGCACGATAAAAAGAAAAAAAAAAAAACAAACAAACAAACGGGACACTAGCTGCTTATCTCTTACCATTCAACTCTGGATATCACCTAATTTTAGCTTCAATTTCAGGTTACCCGCTTGAACCACTATCTCTTCTTTTCCAGTATCCACTTTCACAACTGACGCTTTCCTCCCTAAACTGGAAACATGCACCAGCTCACCCACCTCAGGAAGCCCAATCCTCTCTGTCAAAATGTAAGGGAGAAACCAAAAACAATTAAATCACCCTTAGACTAAGTATACAAGTTCAGCAGTGGCAATGGTGCATAACACCAAGTGTTTCCCCATAAGCAGCCTGCACCAGGCTGAGAACGTTCATGGAATATCACATTACCTGAAGAAGGCAATTGCTTAAGAGGTTTGCTTGGCGACAAACCTTCATTACTAGCATGAAGTTTTTGGTCCTCGGAGGTAATGCGCTGTTTGTCACTTGCCACCAATACTCTTTTCTTTGCTGTAGCTGGCTGTGTTGCAGAAGCTTGAAACTCTCGCACTTTCTTTCTAAGAACAGAACGTGCTGAAGCAGCAGCTTCAGTTATTTCCTGGACCTTGCTGTATCTTTGCCTTGTAGCATGCTCCATGATCCTACTTCTCGCCATAAATAAATGTTTGTGCATGTTTCTTGAGAGCCTAAAATTTTCATGAGAGAAACAGCATAGAAATAAATGAGGTTTTGACAACGGTCAAGTGACAAAGCCTTATAAGTATAACTATTTTTCCCCTTCCGACAATAAAGACACAGAACTCTGTACACTCTTGTCTATATATGCTCAATAAAAGCTTATCCAAATGAATGCAAATTTAAAGAACTAAGATTGATAAGAACCCATATGAATCAAAAGTTAGATCCATACATGATATGATGTTTGCCCTCACTTAAAAGTTCTCGAAAATCATGCTTCGCATGCTCCATGCCAACAATGACCTGTAGATGTTGAACAACTGACATCATCCCAATCACGGCCTCTATAAGACAAAGCCATGTGCTGCTACCAGGCATCAGTTAGTTTATGTACTGAACCAATTTCCGCAATGGACATACAAATCACCTCATTAATCTCCTCGTTAGAAGCACCAATAAGTTGTCTAGTTTCAGTAACGATGGTGCTTGGCAATCCTAGCTTTTCAGAAATATTTATGGCATTGGATCGGCCTGTATAAACAAAGACAGTAATTAATATAAGATGTAAAATAATGATAATACCATTAACTTCAATAGAAAATTTTAAGGAAGTGCAGTTCTTAAATTTATTGGATCTGGCTTCCAAGGAGTTGGAGTTGGAGCGGGAGCTCATACTTTGAGATTATCAGGTCATCATCCTATCATGCAAAAATTAGGAAAAGAGAGCAACCTGGTACTCCCCACAGAATCTTATAAGTCGGCTTCAAATTCTCTTCATCAAACTCCATAGATGCATTTTCAAAGGCATCATTACTGTCAAGTCAAATAAGAAAACCATAAGCATAAAAATAAAAGAACTTATAGCATTAGAAAGACAGCTATAGGTAGCTTTACTTACCAGTATTAACTTATCAATTTAACTTACAAAATAGAGTGACGAGGGTAAATTTATGCATCTTACTTTCTTGAGTAAATACCTGTATTTAAGTGATTTTAGTTCGCCATGATGTGTTGTAGCTAGAGTCAGCAAGGCACCATAATTGGCTAAAGATTCCAGCATTGCCATTCCTAGAGCAGCACCTTCAAGGGGATTTGTCCCAGCGCCAACCTAATAGATGCAATCAGGCATTAAGTTATTAAATGCTATGTATGACCTCTTGCCCTATCATCATAAGTTTGTGTATGTGTTGGGGTGGGGGGCACTCAGTTAACAGGTTACGGCTTCTTCAGTTATATTTTAATCACAAACATGCCACCAGACTTGAGTAATCATCAAAAGACCAAGTTCGCTTCAGATCAAGCATGCTGCTACAGCTGTCAGTGAGTAAAATTCAATTGCGAGAAGTAAACAGAGATGGATCTTCTAGGCAACTTCGCTAGGTGCTATTGCAGTTTAAAGCCGCATGTGAGCTTCATTCCAATGCGGGGAAAATAAAAGCATGAAAGAAGAGAAGGAACTGGGTTTTGCATACTTCATCAAGCAATACCAATGATTGGGTTGTTGATGCAGATCGAATTTCCTGCAGAATGAGTAGGTCACTTATGATCAATATTCCAGAAACAGCTTGGGAGACGTACATAATAAAAAAATTCAAAGAAAATACAGAAGAGATATCGTGATTGACCAATTTCTCATGAAAAACAAACAATTTTTTAAATGGGAAAGAGAAAATGACATTTGATTCACCAAAAAAAGGCACTCGCTTGCTTTTCAAAGAGACAGGCAGAGTGCTTTGGATTGGGTTATTGGTCAGCCCTTCCGCCAGCCTAAGATCCCAAATCCAAACCATCTACTTGAAAGTTCAAGCTCTACTGCCAGCAGTCCAAATTTATGCCGCTTAAGTTTCCTTCTCAGTTCTAGTTTTTCTCATCAGTGAAATTAAGTAGTTCCAGGAACTGATTTAAATACTTTCAGGGTAGCGGGCCTAACATGGCAAGTATTCTCTAGGACACTAATCTAATCGCCTTGCAGTGCTGTCAACATAGCAACACTATGTAGGTTTATTTACATGATAAAAAAATTTCTATAAGAAATATTGAGAATCAACAACCAAGTATAAGGCTCTTCCACTCTCTTCCTGAATCAGTGTTTTCACTAGTCCACAAATGGATCCAAACAGCACCCACTGGAGCTCAATGAACCTCTCCTGACTATCCAGGAGGATGAGAAGGTTCACATGCTCATTTTCACCTCATAAGTGCTTTATTTGTTTACCATTTATTCAAATCTGAATGTAGAAAAGAGCTGGTTCGTGATTTCCATAACAAAAATGCAATCCTCACACTTATCTGTTTTAACCGGCCAGAGAAGGTGGACAATGATTCTGACAGAGATTGTTCTTCACCAATGTTAGCAAAAATAGAATCGAACCAAGGAATTTGTACAGATTCCGAAGATAAAATATGAAGTCCTGCAGCATTAATACACAACAAGATATCCCCTGTGAGTAAATTTTAGATCAAGCAAGTAACAATGATGCAAACACTACTCCCTCTCACACTAAAGATTGTTTTATTGATGATTGACCATGCACTTTGTTATTGGAAAACCCCTGTGAGTAAATTTTAGATCAAGCAACTAACAAGGATGCAAACACTACTCCCTCTCACACTAAAGATTGTTTTATTGATGATTGACCATGCACTTTGTTATTGGAAAAAAGAGGATGTAACTTGTCTGTACAGTCATGAAAATATGCCATGTAGCAACAGAACTTAGCCCTTCTGCCAACAAGCAATCAAAAAGGAAAAAAGAAAAAACGCAGCCAAATTTCACCATGACCTAGTCGCTACCTTTGTCTACATGGCATATAGTAACATTCTTTTTTGCAGTCCACTTATCATAGTTTGCAAAACATGTAAAATTTCAGCCTTGCAGTCGAGAAAAGTTTTAGCCACACGAACAAGGAGTGTTTGCATCTCTAGCCGTCAAATAAGTACAGTAAATGCAATAGAAAGGTAACTGATGCTCATCCACCTGACTTAGCCATCATTGCAGCCAATCCAACAGTCTTTAAGCAGATCGTTTTACCTCCAGTGTTTGGGCCAGTTATAACAAGGACTCTTGTTCTTTTCTCTATAAAGAAATCAACGGGAACTGGAGGGGGCTGTTGCAATCCGGAGGTCAGGAAACTAGTACAAATCTTCCAAATTAAAAGAAAGATAGCTAGCATACTTCAGGAAGTGATGAAATTTTGAGGAATAATTCAAAACATGTTAAGCCAGCAAGCTTCATACAGTAGCATCACATGTACCTGCCCTTGCATTGACGAATCTATGACTCTTGCTTCTCCTTTCTGTGAGACACTATCTCTTTGAACTTTTCTCTATAACTCATAATAGAGAGCAACAAGAATGGACAGAGTAAACAACATGAGAGCGATACAATGTGCTACCTGTATTGGATATGGAGCTTGAATTTGGAGTCATTAATTAATAATAGTGAAATTTCATAAGGTGGCCTGTAGTAACTTACGATGGAAGCATATCTGCTGGCCTTCTTTGTCTCCTGAAGGAGTTGCTTATGCTGCTGAAGCAACAGAGGATGATGAGCTTCAGGCATATATAATATCCACTCTCTCTTCTTGCAATTTGATGTGTTCTTTTCCAATAAATAAGAACAGGAAGCAACTGATTCATCCATTTCTTCCGGGGGATACAGGACAGGACAGGAACCTCCAAATGAATGACTATAACTTGCTCGAGCATTTATCTTCAGACACAAAGTCAAGAAAGAAACACTTCAATTTTAAGAGAGACAAATATCGCTAGATGTTTACCTAAAAAAACAATCTCTCCAGATGTTCTAGTCAATCATTCTTTATGTTCTAAACTGTAGCTAAGGTCTTGCGCTGCAAGGCCTTTTAGCTTGGTTCCATGGTTGAGCAACTATATACGTGTTAAAGCATATCTAACCAGCCAATATGAAAGTATAGTAGTCCTTGTTAAGTATAATCATTATTCATTACCAAAAACAATAAATTCAGCTCAGTTTCAGAGAGTAGACTGAGAGTTAAAGACCTACCACATCCAGTTGAATCACATTCTTCAACACTTTCTCGATGTCATCAAGATCGACTCGAACCTGTATCGATTAGACAGAATGGAAATATAGTCAATAATCAATACTAAATAGAATTTTGATCCTAATATTGACAAGAGGTTACCTTTTCTGTTAGCATAGAAAGCACGTCGACTTCTGCTTTTGCCACTGATAGTCGTGCCTGTTGCAACTCGTCATTTAAAGGAACTGCAGAGAGCGGCTCTATAATACTTCCTCTGCCTGATTCCCTACAATAATTCATTCTTCACAGTTTAGGAACAGAATAAATATGAGCTAATTCTATATAGCCAAATTCTTACTTCTAAGGGTAGCATCTAGTGAGAGAGTGTCTCCTTTACCAGAATTCCAATTAAAGTGCGTAAATGGACCTACATTGATTGGCTTTCTTTGTTTCTTTGGACCTTTCAGCCTAAATCCAGTTAAAGTAATATGCAATTGGTTGCCCCAAAACATTTTGTCTAATCTGAAGGAAATCGTGCAAAACCTCTTACGTGCCTTGTTCTTCTGCGTCCCTAACCAGCTTCACATATAAAATAAGCATGAGACCTTGACATAAATTACTGCTCTATCCTGAAGATTTCTATTACAAGGATTTGCCTGAATTTCTTGTTAGCTTCTACCATTTAAGCTCAGATAATAAGCTTGCAAGAAGAATACACCTATACTAAATGACGATGGGTTCAGATAAGCAATCACCTATTGCCATGCCACTTAAAGTTGTTCAACACACAGATTGCATGCAGTATATCATACTGCACATTGCATGTCAGAGGAGCATGTCAAATAATTTAACTTAACTAGTGTCTCATTCACCTGGATAACAAAAGGCCCTTAACAGTTACTAGCTGACCAGGTCCCGATTTCAGGCACCACCTTCCATCTATGCTACTTGCTTCCTGGACCAATATAATAAACAGAGTATCACAACAAGTGTACATTTGAGGAAGCCAGAAATAGTGATATTAATGCTAATAATATTATAATCAACAGCTCAATTTACCAGCAAGGAAGTATCAGTCGTCTGATTCCTGACTAAGACGTCCATTAACCGGTGTAACTGGACAAAGAAGGATGTCAACCATTACAACGCGGGATGGTTATCGATCAGAATAATAATAACAACAATAATAATAGAGATGGAGATTTTTTTAGAAAAAATTGGTGACCTCATTTTATTATGATAATTAAATGGAGATGGAAATTTTTACCTTCTCCTCAAG
Organism: Linum trigynum; assembly: GCA_964030455.1. NCBI lineage: Eukaryota > Viridiplantae > Streptophyta > Magnoliopsida > Malpighiales > Linaceae > Linum > Linum trigynum. Next base: position 21,649 of record OZ034815.1, on the reverse strand, counting down.
CATGCGGACCTGACCACGTGATCGTTTTAAAGCAGAACTCTGCGGAAGAGAAGCGAAACAAATAGTTGTGAAGTCATCAATCTGTCTGTGAGTCACTTGAGAATTGAGATTATGGAAACAGCTGTAAGCTCTTGAACAGAGAAAGAAGAAAAACTAACAGCAGAATCTTTGACTGAGCCATCTTCATCAACCACTTGCTGAATCATTTTAACCAAAGATCCATTTATGACCATTGCCATAATCTGAACATAGAATGCAGGAGGTGAAAATGAAAACTCTAACCAGGCAACATAAGGTAAATTGGCTGGACTGAGACGAGAAGCTCTTTTGTGCAAGTTACGATACCACCGGTGAAAGAGGCAGAAAACGGCGGTACCAATCGGCATCTTCCTTGATTGCAGATTTCAGATTAAGCTGCAAGCAAAGAGCAGAATCAAGCAGAGCTCCAACCGCCATGGCTTCAGCTCCACTGATCGGCAGACTCCTACGAGCATGTTGTATAGCAGATTCCACCTTCAAGGAATGAACGAGCACATTACCAACAGTACAGAACGACATTGCACAAGGAGAAGAAAGAGGAGAGCACTGAGAACAAGCGAACCAAAACGAGGTCGAGGCCGGAAAAGTCCAAACGGCAGCCACCGTGACTGCGCAATTGCAGAGCAGCGTTAGTTTCTTGCAAGAGCATCAAACTGTCGTCGTAGCTGTTGTCGAGAGTCCATAACTGTGACTGACAAATAAAACACAGAGCGAGGAGATAATTGTTTCGATGAATTAGGGAAACGAGAGCATGTGAAAAAAGGAAAAAAGAAGCAGCAAAGGAAATTCACAAGAGTGGCTTGGCGACCCAAGGAAGTAGAGGCGAAGGAAGCCACCAAATTGCACAGCTTGTCCCATTCCAACACGATGAGACTGTGGAAGCGAACGCTTTGTTTGTCACAAGTTACAGAGGCTCCGGGGGCGCAGCATCGTAATCGGAGAGGTGAGCAGAGATGCTGCGATTGAGATCGGAATTGGGGTTGGAGATGCTGATGACTGTGCTTCTTCTTCTCCTTCGAATTCAGTTTTCTTCTGGTCATCAACGGTGGGAAATCGGATTTGTTTGTCCGCTGAAAGTTTTGGTGAAACATCCTGCAACTGCACAGACTCGCTTGCGCCACATCCATCCACATAACGCTTCTGCTTGTCATTAGCATCTTCGTCTCCCTATGGTCAAATTTAGGTCGCCGGAGGCCGGCAACAGCGTTATTTTCAGCAGCTAAGTCAATATGCCTCCTAATTCTCGCGATACGCTAATTTTCCTTTCCCGACAATTTATTGGGTTTCGATTTTGATTTTGAGAATCACTCATTCCTTTTCGTCGTTTCACTCATTCCTTTTCGTCGTTTCACTCCTATAAGTATCACGATATCGCGTCAATTTATCCCAATATTTTCGTGTTTCTTCCCTTTGGCCTGTTCTTCACTATCTGACTAGTCTTCCGTTCTTGGCTATTGCAAACACATACTCCATGTCTCCATCTATTGTCATTTGCATAAGTTTTCTTTAGTATTTAGTATTTACACAATTCATGGGATCAAGGACCGGACCACATTATATTCGATTCGGTGTGGTCCGATCAACACACCAATTCGGTTCGATGTGGACCAACCCATTGCCCACCCCTATAATCTGATCAACACTGAATAGATATCATCCTTGCTACCAATAGTGTATATATATGGTGCCTTCTACGGTACCCCGGATGAAATTCAGAGTACCGCATATCGTGAGTTTGAAAACGCTATCTAGAACTCAAATTAGCAGGATTTTTGGGCATGATACTATACCCTAACCCTTAATGAGTAAACCCTAGGTTCTAATTATCTAAATCATAAACCCTAAGATGATGCATTGATTTTTTTGCCTATATTTGGACGAATCATAACCGTCGATTATTGTTTCTAATTAAATTGATTTATGGGTATAAGATTTAGAGCAGTAAGACCTAGATTTTGATCTTTAAGGATTAGAGTATAGTATAATGTACGAAATATCAGTCAATTCAAGTTCTGGATAGCGTTTTTTTACTCAAGGTATGCGGTACCCCGGATTTCACTCTAGGTACCGTAGAACTCCTATATATATAACACATATGTATAATGAACATATATTAATAAGCACAAATATATAAAACTGGATTGCATTAATTAATATATGAGTTGTTGTTCAAGTTATACTGCACGATAATTCAATTATAAAACCAATACAAAAGTAGTTGATGATCAGTTGTGTGTTGACTGTTGACACGATTAACTAGTATTTTGTGTAATTTTGTTAATTATCTGCCTGATTTTTCTGGTCGAGGGTAGATGTATAGTGTTGGTGTAGCATCCATCCACATATAAGATCTCGCGCTTGATGCTGATCGGTCGTTAGTTTTCTCTATTTGATTGATCTGCCATGGTTGCTCTAGGTTGTGCAGCGGCGGGCGGCAGCAACGGTTTAGATTCCGTCTCTACGACTTTGGGGTGTCTAGCTGCTACTCCTAGTTCTGCCTCCATAGCCGTCTCCTCCATTTTGGTAATTGTAACTACTTTTGATTGCGTTACATTAGCCTCCTTCGCATTTGATGCTACAACTTCCTCAACTTTTTCCACTAGTGTTGCAGATTCCTCTATCTCTGATGTAGCAACATCAACCTTCTGATCATCATCCTTCTTATGGTTTTGTAAGGAAAGGGCCGCAGGATCATCCTTAGCAACAACATTACTAGTAGCCTCAACCTTCTTAGTTCCAGTTGCCTCATCATCATGACCACCATTAATTGTATTTTTCACGGTAACCAATGGTGGTGTTGATGAGGTTTTCTGATCAGTCTCTCTTTCATGGTTTAGCTTTGGTTGGGGCTCAACATCAACCAACAAATCTTTCTCTTCATTCTTAATTTTTTTCACATCATTACCTCCCTCCTCTAATTTTTCACCATCCTTCGTCTCTTTGGCATCTATTACAACATCATCGCTAGAGACAACAACCAGCAACTCGTTATTCTGATCGTCAACCTGTTTCTGGTCAGTTGTGGATGTTGCCACGCCCACCTCGACCTCAAGATTGGGAGTTGTTGGTGTGGGTTTGGTGGTGGTGCCAATAGTTGTTGCTGCAACATCATTAGTAGGGGCAGTGACTGATTTTGCATGAGTAATAGTACTACGGCTACCCTTTTGGGGAGGTTGCGATGGCAGCTGATCATCCAATGCTTTAGGTCTGCTTGCACAGCCTCCCATAATTAATGATGTTCAATTATCTAACGAAGGATAATGAATTTGATGGAGGAGAGGGGTAAGGAGAAAACCAAAGCACCTTAATTGTCTATGGTGCTTGGCTTAGTTTTTTTTTACAAGAAAAGAAGATTATTGGGTTGATGCATTTTCACAAAAAGTAGCAATCGAGATCTTATAGCTTCGTGAACTTCCTTATTTTAATTATTTCATTGGCTCGCCAAAACTCTACTTACTTATGGTTGACAATTTGTTGTTGACTCTTTCTTTGCTTTCTTTTCATTATGCTGACTGAATTATAGCCATTAATTAACTTCTCCTTAAAAATTTTAATAATGAGTTGTTAAGTTGATTCTTTTCCATTTACTTTAGTTAGAAATAAGGTTGAATATTCAAGCTGCAAGGTTAGGCTTTCATGTCGGGAATTAATTTGTTTTAGCCGAGTGCTATAATTAGTTGGCTATACTGATTCACCCATGACCTCTTTCAACTTCCAAACATTGATCAAAGACTATGGGTGTGTTATAAAAATATTATTGAAATTGGAGAAACTTTTGGCAGCGGAATCTACAATTCCAATCGGTTCCACATCCACAAATAATCAGAGGACATGGCATGGCATCATACCTATGAATTGTAGTTCTTCAATTAAAATGGTTTATGCATTGTTAGTTCCTGGGGCCTGCACGCGAACCAATCTTGCACTAGATGTGGCCTTCTCAATGGTACTGTGGTAGGATATGGAGTTGTTGTGAATTCCTATTATGCTCGACCTTTGTAATGAAGTGCCCGAGGCGGTCTACCTTTGAATAGGCTAAAGCACTTCTTGAAACAACTACTTTTGAATAGTCCCCGTCCATGGAACTGCACGACCTGGCTGTCTCCAACTGGATATGAAAATTTTACTCCTCAGAGAGTACATAGTGAATTTTCAGCCCAAGGAGTTTGGATCCACAACGGAATGCTAAATCCAGTGCTTTTGGCATTTCGCCAAATGATCGGGATTCAGATTCCAGTTACATATGTTCATTACTGGATCTAGTTAGGAATGACAACAAAACTAGAACCCATGGGTACCCTATCCGACCCAACCCATGTTGACGAGTTTCGGACCGGATTCGGGTTTAAACGCGTTTACTATTCATCGGGTTGGGTTTGGGTTTAGGTATAACCGCCCACACCCATATAATTAATTTTTCCGGTATATTTAATATTCTAAGCAACTAATCTTCTTTATGTTTGTGGCTTGTGGGGACATGCCTAATTTTTTCTTTCTAATTGTGTAGAATGAAGTTGATATTATCGAGTGGAGAGTGAAGAAACTTAATTTACAAGGAGGAAGAAGCTTTCAATTAATCATGTTATTTATGGATAATTTGTGATTTGCTTCAATTTTCTTGAGTAATCTAGATTGGTGTTGAACAATTTGTATGATTAATTTGTGATTTGCTTGAATTTTCTAGAATGGTGTTTTATATATGGATAATTTGTATTGCGAGATTGATATTTGACTTTTATTTTGATAGGAACTTGTTATTATAAATTTTGTACGACAAAAACCCATGGGTACCCATGAACCCGCGGATACCCAGCGGGTTGGGTTGGGTTTGAGTTTTCCAAACTCAGTGGGTTTTATCCTGGGATTTTTTTACGAATAAACCTATGGGTTTGGGTTTGGAAAAACCCGACCCAACCCGATCCATTGCCATCCCTAGATCTAGTCTACCACTTGGGAGTTTATGAATTAAACTGGATATGAGCACCATTGGCTGGTGAGGAGTAGATGAATGATCTAGGAGTCTAGTATGGTGGACGAGGCGACCTTACCCCTGCCTGTTAGACGTCCACCTAGGGTTTTCGTTTATGCATTGTTAGTTCCTGGGGCCTGCACGCGAACCAATCTTGCACTAGATGTGGCCTTCTCAATGGTACTGTGGTAGGATATGGAGTTGTTGTGAATTCCTATTATGCTCGACCTTTGTAATGAAGTGCCCGAGGCGGTCTACCTTTGAATATGCTAAAGCACTTCTTGAAACAACTACTTTTGAATAGTCCCCGTCCATGGAACTGCACGACCTGGCTGTCTCCAATTGGATATGAAAATTTTACTCCTCAGAGAGTACATAGTGAATTTTCAGCCCAAGGAGTTTGGATCCACAACGGAATGCTAAATCCAGTGCTTTTGGCATTTCGCCAAATGATCGGGATTCAGATTCCAGTTACATATGTTCATTAGACTAGATCTAGTTAGGAATGACAACAAAACTAGAACCCATGGGTACCCTATCCGACCCAACCCATGTTGACGAGTTTCGGAACGGATTCGGGTTTAAACGCGTTTACTATTCATCAGGTTGGGTTTGGGTTTAGGTATAACCGCCTACACCCATATAATTAATTTTTCCGGTATATTTAATATTCTAAGCAACTAATCTTCTTTACGTTTGTGGCTTGTGGGGACATGCCTAATTTTTTCTTTCTAATTGTGTAGAATGAAGTTGATATTATCGAGTGGAGAGTGAAGAAACTTAATTTACAAGGAGGAAGAAGCTTTCAATTAATCATGTTATTTATGGATAATTTGTGATTTGCTTCAATTTTCTTGAGTAATCTAGATTGGTGTTGAACAATTTGTATGATTAATTTGTGATTTGCTTGAATTTTCTAGAATGGTGTTTTATATATGGATAATTTGTATTGCGAGATTGATATTTGACTTTTATTTTGATAGGAACTTGTTATTATAAATTTTGTACGACAAAAACCCATGGGTACCCATAAACCCGCGGATACCCAGCGGGTTGGGTTGGGTTTGAGTTTTCCAAACTCAGTGGGTTTTATCCTGGGATTTTTTTACGAATAAACCTATGGGTTTGGGTTTGGAAAAACCCGACCCAACCCGATCCATTGCCATCCCTAGATCTAGTCTACCACTTGGGAGTTTATGAATTAAACTGGATATGAGCACCATTGGCTGGTGAGGAGTAGATGAATGATCTAGGAGTCTAGTATGGTGGACGAGGCGACCTTACCCCTGCCTGTTAGACGTCCACCTAGGGTTTTCGTTTATGCATTGTTAGTTCCTGGGGCCTGCACGCGAACCAATCTTGCACTAGATGTGGCCTTCTCAATGGTACTGTGGTAGGATATGGAGTTGTTGTGAATTCCTATTATGCTCGACCTTTGTAATGAAGTGCCCGAGGCGGTCTACCTTTGAATAGGCTAAAGCACTTCTTGAAACAACTACTTTTGAATAGTCCCCGTCCAAGGAAGTGCACGACCTGGCTGTCTCCAACTGGATATGAAAATTTTACTCCTCAGAGAGTACATAGTGAATTTTCAGCCCAAGGAGTTTGGATCCACAACGGAATGCTAAATCCAGTGCTTTTGGCATTTCGCCAAATGATCGGGATTCAGATTCCAGTTACATATGTTCATTAGACTAGATCTAGTTAGGAATGACAACAAAACTAGAACCCATGGGTACCCTATCCGACCCAACCCATGTTGACGAGTTTCGGACCGGATTCGGGTTTAAACGCGTTTACTATTCATCGGGTTGGGTTTGGGTTTAGGTATAACCGCCCACACCCATATAATTAATTTTTCCGGTATATTTAATAATCTAAGCAACTAATCTTCTTTACGTTTGTGGCTTGTGGGGACATGCCTAATTTTTTCTTTCTAATTGTGTAGAATGAAGTTGATATTATCGAGTGGAGAGTGAAGAAACTTAATTTACAAGGAGGAAGAAGCTTTCAATTAATCATGTTATTTATGGATAATTTGTGATTTGCTTCAATTTTCTTGAGTAATCTAGATTGGTGTTGAACAATTTGTATGATTAATTTGTGATTTGCTTGAATTTTCTAGAATGGTGTTTTATATATGGATAATTTGTATTGCGAGATTGATATTTGACTTTTATTTTGATAGGAACTTGTTATTATAAATTTTGTACGACAAAAACCCATGGGTACCCATGAACCCGCGGATACCCAGCGGGTTGGGTTGGGTTTGAGTTTTCCAAACTCAGTGGGTTTTATCCTGGGATTTTTTCACGAATAAACCTATGTGTTTGGGTTTGGAAAAACCCGACCCAACCCGATCCATTGCCATCCCTAGATCTAGTCTACCACTTGGGAGTTTATGAATTAAACTGGATATGAGCACCATTGGCTGGTGAGGAGTAGATGAATGATCTAGGAGTCTAGTATGGTGGACGAGGCGACCTTACCCCTGCCTGTTAGACGTCCACCTAGGGTTTTCGTTTATGCATTGTTAGTTCCTGGGGCCTGCACGCGAACCAATCTTGCACTAGATGTGGCCTTCTCAATGGTACTGTGGTAGGATATGGAGTTGTTGTGAATTCCTATTATGCTCGACCTTTGTAATGAAGTGCCCGAGGCGGTCTACCTTTGAATAGGCTAAAGCACTTCTTGAAACAACTACTTTTGAATAGTCCCCGTCCAAGGAAGTGCACGACCTGGCTGTCTCCAACTGGATATGAAAATTTTACTCCTCAGAGAGTACATAGTGAATTTTCAGCCCAAGGAGTTTGGATCCACAACGGAATGCTAAATCCAGTGCTTTTGGCATTTCGCCAAATGATCGGGATTCAGATTCCAGTTACATATGTTCATTAGACTAGATCTAGTTAGGAATGACAACAAAACTAGAACCCATGGGTACCCTATCCGACCCAACCCATGTTGACGAGTTTCGGACCGGATTCGGGTTTAAACGCGTTTACTATTCATCGGGTTGGGTTTGGGTTTAGGTATAACCGACCACACCCATATAATTAATTTTTCCGGTATATTTAATAATCTAAGCAACTAATCTTCTTTACGTTTGTGGCTTGTGGGGACATGCCTAATTTTTTCTTTCTAATTGTGTAGAATGAAGTTGATATTATCGAGTGGAGAGTGAAGAAACTTAATTTACAAGGAGGAAGAAGCTTTCAATTAATCATGTTATTTATGGATAATTTGTGATTTGCTTCAATTTTCTTGAGTAATCTAGATTGGTGTTGAACAATTTGTATGATTAATTTGTGATTTGCTTGAATTTTCTAGAATGGTGTTTTATATATGGATAATTTGTATTGCGAGATTGATATTTGACTTTTATTTTGATAGGAACTTGTTATTATAAATTTTGTACGACAAAAACCCATGGGTACCCATGAACCCGCGGATACCCAGCGGGTTGGGTTGGGTTTGAGTTTTCCAAACTCAGTGGGTTTTATCCTGGGATTTTTTCACGAATAAACCTATGTGTTTGGGTTTGGAAAAACCCGACCCAACCCGATCCATTGCCATCCCTAGATCTAGTCTACCACTTGGGAGTTTATGAATTAAACTGGATATGAGCACCATTGGCTGGTGAGGAGTAGATGAATGATCTAGGAGTCTAGTATGGTGGACGAGGCGACCTTACCCCTGCCTGTTAGACGTCCACCTAGGGTTTTCGTTTATGCATTGTTAGTTCCTGGGGCCTGCACGCGAACCAATCTTGCACTAGATGTGGCCTTCTCAATGGTACTGTGGTAGGATATGGAGTTGTTGTGAATTCCCATTATGCTCGACCTTTGTAATGAAGTGCCCGAGGCGGTCTACCTTTGAATAGGCTAAAGCACTTCTTGAAACAACTACTTTTGAATAGTCCCCGTCCATGGAATTGCACGACCTGGCTGTCTCCAACTGGATATGAAAATTTTACTCCTCAGAGAGTACATAGTGAATTTTCAGCCCAAGGAGTTTGGATCCACAACGAAATGCTAAATCCAGTGCTTTTGGCATTTCGCCAAATGATCGGGATTCAGATTCCAGTTGCATATGTTCATTAGACTAGATCTAGTTAGGAATGACAACAAAACTAGAACCCATGGGTACCCTATCCGACCCAACCCATGTTGACGAGTTTCGGACCGGATTCGGGTTTAAACGCGTTTACTATTCATCGGGTTGGGTTTGGGTTTAGGTATAACCGCCCACACCCATATAATTAATTTTTCCGGTATATTTAATATTCTAAGCAACTAATCTTCTTTATGTTTGTGGCTTGTGGGGACATGCCTAATTTTTTCTTTCTAATTGTGTAGAATGAAGTTGATATTATCGAGTGGAGAGTGAAGAAACTTAATTTACAAGGAGGAAGAAGCTTTCAATTAATCATGTTATTTATGGATAATTTGTGATTTGCTTCAATTTTCTTGAGTAATCTAGATTGGTGTTGAACAATTTGTATGATTAATTTGTGATTTGCTTGAATTTTCTAGAATGGTGTTTTATATATGGATAATTTGTATTGCGAGATTGATATTTGACTTTTATTTTGATAGGAACTTGTTATTATAAATTTTGTACGACAAAAACCCATGGGTACCCATGAACCCGCGGATACCCAGCGGGTTGGGTTGGGTTTGAGTTTTCCAAACTCAGTGGGTTTTATCCTGGGATTTTTTCACGAATAAACCTATGGGTTTGGGTTTGGAAAAACCCGACCCAACCCGATCCATTGCCATCCCTAGATCTAGTCTACCACTTGGGAGTTTATGAATTAAACTGGATATGAGCACCATTGGCTGGTGAGGAGTAGATGAATGATCTAGGAGTCTAGTATGGTGGACGAGGCGACCTTACCCTTGCCTATTAGACGTCCACCTAGGTAATTCTTGTGGGGTCATAGATAGGGGTGGAGTTCGGTCGGTTTGGTTATAACCAAAAATCAAAAGGTCAGTTATCGGTTAAACCGAACTACCTCCCAAACCTACCGGCCACCGACCAAAAAGAGACCTTAAGGCTTCAGTTATCTCGGTTTTCAGTTAACCGAACTGCCCCCAAGACCAAAAGCATCTCGCCCATCCCTCTGAATACCGACCAATTTTTCGGTTAGTGGATGACCGGCTGGTTTCGGTACCGGTCGGTTAACCGCTAACCGATTGTCCAGCCCTAGTAACATATGTGACCATCGGCTTGCCGACTTGTGCATCGACGAATAGAATCCATTAGAAGGCGGTAAGCCCTAAGAGCTGAGAGATCATGCAGAGGCAAGTTGTTACATCCTCGAATGTCCAATTTCTTCAATCGCCTCAAGTTCGCCGGGGATATAATCCATCTGTGCCAACGATAATTATAAAATTTTCAAAAGAGAACCAGAGTCGACAGAACATATTCTTGGGCACTGCCCAAAGACAACCCAGATTAGGGATGGCAAATTACCCACCCATGGGTAATTATAGCCAAACCCAAGTAGACCCATTGATAATGGGTTGGGTATGGGTGAAGTGCATATGGATTTGGGGGTTTATAGATGGGTTTGGGTTTGGGGCTTCCATAATCTAAATGGGTATGGGTTGGATATGGATATCCATTTACTTGAGGGTGTTTTAACTACACATGCAAAAATTGGACCTATTTGCAAAACTTGAAAAGTTTAGGTACCAAAATGTAAGGCCAAAAAAATTTAGGTACCAAAACGTAATTTTCCACAGATATTTTGAGGACTTATTTGCAAAAAAAAATTAAATTTAGGTACTAAATATGCATATCTATTAAGTTTGGGTACCAAACTGTAATTTGTATTTGGACATGGGTACAAACCCAAATCCATTTGATATAAACCCAACTCAACCCAAAGTAAATGGGTATGGGTACAAACCCATCAAGCTCTACCCATATCCATCTATTTGGATTTCATATCCAACCCAATTGGGTTGGATAGTAAGAAACCCATGGGTATGGGCAAAGTTGCCATCCCTAACCCAGATATGTCAAAAACTTGGAATCATGGATGCCAATCTTACTCTTGTTCTTGACTTTATAGGTTGGTTACATTACATATACTTAGGGAAGAGGTTGAATGAATGAATATTTCAACATAAACTACATGAGAACCCATCTTAGCTTAGCGAGTCCAGAGCTGGACAAAGCATTGTCCAAACGCATGAGAGTGACAGTCGGTTTAAAGTGCAATTTCTCATTGCACAGATGGCCAATGAGAGGAAGGGAGGTTGCGTTGGAATCGTGTGACCGAGAGGAACGCCATAGAGTTGGAATTTGCAAGAAAAAAGGTCTCTAAAGAAATTTCATTTTTTCACCAAATAGGCTTGTGGGCTCACGAAAAGTTCGGTTTAAAGTGAAATATCTCATTGTACCGATGGTCAATGGGTGGAAGGGAGGTTGCGTTGGAATCATATGACCGAGAGGAATGCCATAGAGTTGGAATTTTCATGAAAAAAGGTCTCTGAAGAAATTTCATTTTTTCACCAAATAGGCTTGTGGGCTTACGAAAAGTTCGGTTTAAATTGAAATATCTAATTGCAACAATGGTCAATGAGTGGAAGGGAGGTTGCGTTGGAATCGTATGACCGAGAGGAATGCCACAGAGTTGGAATTTGCAAGAAAAAAGGTCTTTAAATAAATTTCATTTTTTCACCAAATAGGCTTGTGGGCTCACGAAAAGTTCGGTTTAAAGTGAAATATCTCATTGCACCGATGGTCAATGAGTCGAAGGGAGGTTGCGTTGGAATCATATGACCGAGAGAAATGCCATAGAGTTGGAATTTTCATGAAAAAAGGTCTCTAAAGAAATTTCATTTTTTCACCAAATAGGCTTGTGGGCTTACGAAAAGTTCGGTTTAAATTGAAATATGTAATTGCACCGATGGTCAATGAGTGGAAGGGAGGTTGCTTTGGAATCGTGTGACCGAGAGGAACGCCATTGAGTAGGAATTTGCAAGAAAAATGGTCTCTAAAGAAATTTCATTTTTTCACCAAATAGGCTTGTGGGCTAACGAAAAGTTCGGTTTAAAGTGCAATATCTCAATGCACCGATGGTCAATGAGTTGAAGGGAGGTTGCGTTGGAATCGTGTGACAGAGAGGAACGCCATAGAGTTGGCCTTTTCAAGAAAAAATTTCTCTAAAGAAATTTCATTTTTTCACCAAATAGGCTTGTGGGCTCACGAAAAGTTCGGTTTAAAGTGAAATATCTCATTGCACCGATGGTCAATGAGTGGAAGGGAGGTTGCGTTGGAGTCGTATGACCAAGAAGAACGCCATAGAGTTGAAATTTGCAAGAAAAGAGGTCTCTAAAGAAATTTCTTTTTTTCACCAAATAGGCTTGTGGGCTCACGAAAAGTTCGGTTTAAAGTGAAATATCTCATTGTACCGATGGTCAATGAGTGAAAGGGAGGTTGCGTTGGAATCATATGACCGAGAGGAACGCCATAGAGTTGGAATTTGCATGAAAAAGGTCTCTAAAGAAATTTTATTTTTTCACCAAATAGGCTTGTGGGCTCACGAAAAGTTGGGTTTAAAATGCAATTTCTCATTGCACCGATGGCCAATGAGTTGAAGGGAGGTTGCGTTGGAATCATTTGACCGAGAGGAACACCATAGAGTTGGAATTTGCAAGAAAAAAGGTCTCTAAAGAAATTTCATTTTTTCACCAAATAGGCTTGTGGGCTCACGAAAAGTTCGGTTTAAAGTGCAATTTCTCATTGCACCGATGGCCAATGAGTGGAAGGGAGGTTGCGTTGGAATCGTGTGACCGAGAGGAACGCCATAGACTTGGAATTTGCAAGAAAAAAGGTCTCTAAAGAAATTTCATTTTTTCACCAAATAGGCTTGTGGGTTCACGAAAAGTTCGGTTTAAAGTGCAATTTCTCATTGCACTGATGGCCAATGAGGGGAAGGGAGGTTGCGTTGGAATCGTGTGACCGAGAGGAACGCCATAGAGTTGGAATTTGCAAGAAATAAGGTCTCAAAAGAAATTTCATTTTTTCATCAAATAGGCTTGTGGGCTCACGAAAAGTTCGGTTTAAAGTGAAATATCTCATTGTACCGATGGTCAATGAGTGGATGGGAGGTTGCGTTGGAATCATATGGCCGAGAGGAACGCCATAGATTTTGAATTTGCATGAAAAAGGTCTCTAAAGAAATTTTATTTTTTCACTAAATAGGCTTGTGGGCTCACAAAAAGTTCGGTTTAAATTGCAATTTCTCATTGCACCGATGGCCAATGAGTTGAAGGGAGGTTGCGTTGGAATCATTTGACCGAGAGGAACACCATAGAGTTGGAATTTGCAAGAAAAAATGTATCTAAAGAAATTTCATTTTTTCACCAATTAGGCTTTTGGGCTCACGAAAAGTTCGGTTTAAAGTGCAATTTCTCATTCCACCGATGGCCAATGAGGGGAAGGGAGGTTGCGTTGGAATCGTGTGACCGAGAGGAACGCCATAGAGTTGGACTTTGCAAGAAAAAAGGTCTCTAAAAAAATTTTATTTTTTCACCAAATAGGCTTGTGGGCTCACGAAAAGTTCGGTTTAAAGTGCAATTTCTCATTGCACCGATGGCCAATGAGGGGAAGGGAAGTTGCGTTGGAATCGTGTGACCGAGAGGAACGCCATAGAGTTGGAATTTTCATGAAAAAAGGTCTCTAAAGAAATTTCATTTTTTCACCAAATAGGCTTGTGGGCTTAAGAAAAGTTCGGTTTAAATTGAAATATCCAATTGCACCGATGGCCAATGAGTGGAAGAGAGGTTGCGTTGGAATCGTGTGACCGAGAGGTACGCCACAGAGTAGGAATTTGCAAGAAAAATGGTCTCTAAATAAATTTCATTTTTTCACCAAATAGGCTTGTGGGCTCACGAAAAGTTCGGTTTAAAGTGCAATATATCAATGCACCGATGGTCAATGAGTTGAAGGGAGGTTGCGTTGGAATCGTGTGACCGAGAGGAACGCACTAGAGTTGGCCTTTTCAAGAAAAAAGTTCTATAAAGAAATTTCATTTTTTTCACCAAATAGGCTTGTGGGCTCACGAAAAGTTCGGTTTAAAGTGAAATATCTCATTGCACCGATGGTCAATGAGTGGAAGGGAGGTTGCGTTGGAATCGTATGACCGAGAGGTACGCCATTGAGTAGGAATTTTCAAGAAAAATGGTCTCTAAAGAAATTTCATTTTTTCACCAAATAGGCTTGTGGGCTCACGAAAAGTTCGGTTTAAAGTGCAATTTCTCATTGCACCGATGGCCAATGAGGGGAAGGGAGGCTGCGTTGGAATCCTGTGACCGAGAGGAATGCCATAGAGTAGGAATTTGCAAGAAAAAATGTCTCTAAAGAAATTTCATTTTTTCACCAAATAGGCTTGTGGGCTCACGAAAAGTTCGGTTTAAAGTGAAATATCTCATTGCACCGATGGCCAATGAGTGGAAGAGAGGTTGCGTTGGAATCGTGTGACCGAGAGGTACGCCATAGAGTTGGAATTTGCAAGAAAAAAGGTCACTAAAGAAATTTCATTTTTTCACCAAATAGGCTTGTGGGCTCACGAAAAGTTCGGTTTAAAGAGAAATATCTCATTGCACCGATGGCCAATGATTGGAAGGGAGGTTGCGTTGGAATCGTGTGACCGAGAGGAACGCCATAGAGTTGGAATTTGCAAGAAAAAAGGTCTCTATAGAAATTTCATTTTTTCACCAAATAGGCTTGTGGGCTCACGAAAAGTTCGGTTTAAAGTGCAATTTCTCATTGCACCGATGGCCAATGAGGGGAAGGGAGGTTGCGTTGGAATCATGTGACCGAGAGGAACGCCACAGAGTTGGAATTTGAAAGAAAAAAGGTCACTAAATAAATTTCATTTTTTCACCAAATAGGCTTGTGGGCTCACGAAAAGTTCTGTTTAAAGTGCAATTTCTCATTGCACCGATGGCCAATGAGTGGAAGGGAGGTTGCGTTGGAATCGTGTGACCGAGAGGAACGCCATAGAGTTGGAATTTGCAAGAAAAAAGGTCTCTAAAGAAATTTCATTTTTTCACGAAATAGGCTTGTGGGCTCACGAAAAGTTCGGTTTAAAGTGAAACATCTCATTGCACCGATGGCCAATGAGTGGAAGGGAGGTTGCGTTGGAATCGTGTGACCGAGAGGAACGCCATAGAGTTGGAATTTGCAAGAAAAAAGGTATCTAAAGAAATTTCATTTTTTCACCAAATAGGCTTGTGAGCTCACGAAAAGTTAGGTTTAAAGTGAAATTTCTCATTGCACCGATGGCCAATGAGGGGAAGGGAGGTTGCGTTGGAATCGTGTGACCGAGAGGAACGCCATAGAGTTGGAATTTTCAAGAAAAAAGGTCTCTAAAGAAATTTCATTTTTTCACCAAATAGGTTTGTGGCCTCACGAAAAGTTCGGTTTAAAGTGCAATATCTCATTGCACAGATGGCCAATGAGGGGAAGGGAGGTTGCGTTGGAATCGTGTGACAGAGAGGAACACCATAGAGTTGGAATTTGCAAGAAAAAGGTCTCTAAAGAAATTTCATTTTTTCACCAAATAGGCTTGTGGGCTCACGAAAAGTTCGGTTTAAAGTGCAATTTCTCATTGCACCGATGGCCAATGAGTGGAAGGGAGGTTGCGTTGGAATCGTGTGACCGAGAGGAACGCCTTAGAGTTGGAATTTGCAAGAAAAAAGGTCACTAAAGAAATTTCATTTTTTCACCAAATAGGCTTGTGGGCTCACGAAAAGTTCGGTTTAAAGTGAAATATCTCATTGCACCGATGGCCAATGAGTGGAAGGGAGGTTGCGTTGGAATCGTGTGACCGAGAGGAACGCCATAGAGTTGGAATTTGCAAGAATAAAGGTCTCTAAAGAAATTTAATTTTTTCACCAAATAGGCTTGTGGGCTCACGAAAAGTTCGGTTTAAAGTGCAATTTCTCATTGCACCGATGGCCAATGAGGGGAAGGGAGGTTACGTTGGAATCGTGTGACCGAGAGGAACGACATAGAGTTGGAATTTGCAAAAAAAAAGGTCTCTAAAGAAATTTCATTTTTTCACCAAATAGGCTTGTGGGCTCACGAAAAGTTCGGTTTAAAGTGAAATATCTCATTGCACCGATGGCCAATGAGTGGAAGGGAGGTTGCGTTGGAATCGTGTGACCGAGAGGAACGCCATAGAGTTGGAATGTGCAAGAAAAAAGGTCTCTAAAGAAATTTCATTTTTTCACCAAATAGGCTTGTGGCCTCACGAAAAGTTCGGTTTAAAGTGAAATATCTCATTGCACCGATGGCCAATGAGTGGAAGGGAGGTTGCGTTGGAATCGTGTGACCGAGAGGAACGCCATAGAGTAGGAATTTGCAATAAAAAAGATCTCTAAAGAAATTTCATTTTTTCACCAAATAGGCTTGTGGGCTCTCGAAAAGTTCGGTTTAAAGTGCAATTTCTCATTGCACCGATGGCCAATGAGGGGAAGGGAGGTTGCGTTGGAATCGTGTGACCGAGAGGAACGCCATAGAGTTGGAATTTGAAAAAAAAAGGTCTCTAAAGAAATTTCATTTTTTCACCAAATAAGCTTGTGGGCTCACGAAAAGTTCTGTTTAAAGTGAAATATCTCATTGCACCGATGGCCAATGAGTGGAAGGGGGGTTTGCGTTGGAATCGTGTGACCGAGAGGAACGCCATAGACTTGGAATTTGCAAGAAAAAACGTCTCTAAAGAAATTTCATTTTTTCACCAAATAGGCTTGTGGGCTCACGAAAAGTTCGGTTTAAAGTGCAATTTCTCATTGCACCGATGGCCAATGAGGGGAAGGGAGGTTGCGTTGGAATCGTGTGACCGAGAGGAACGCCATAGAGTTGGAATTTGCAAGAAAAAAGGTCTCTAAAGAAATTTCATTTTTTCACCAAATAGGCTTGTGGGCTCACGAAAAGTTCGTTTTAAAGTGCAATTTCTCTTTGCACCGATGGCCAATGAGGGGAAGGGAGGTTGCGTTGGAATCCTGTGACCGAGAGGAACGCCATAGAGTAGGAATTTGCAAGAAAAAATGTCTCTAAATAAATTTCATTTTTTCACCAAATAGGCTTGTGGGCTCACGAAAAGTTCAGTTTAAAGTGAAATATCTCATTGCACCGATGGCCAATGAGTCGAAGAGAGGTTGCGTTGGAATCGTGTGACCGAGAGGAACGCCATAGAATTGGAATTTGCAAGAAAAAAGGTCACTAAAGAAATTTCATTTTTTCACCAAATAAGCTTGTGGGCTCACGAAAAGTTCGGTTTAAAATGAAATATCTCATTGCACCGATGGCCAATGAGTGGAAGGGAGGTTGCGTTGGAATCGTGTGACCGAGAGGAACGCCATAGAATTGGAATTTGAAAGAAAAAATGTCTCTAAATAAATTTCATTTTTTCACCAAATAGGCTTGTGGGCTCACGAAAAGTTCGGTTTAAAGTGAAATATCTCATTGCACCGATGGCCAATGAGTGGAAGGGAGGTTGCGTTGGAATCGTGTGACCGAGAGGAACGCCATAGAGTTGGAATTTGCAAGAAAGAAGGTCTCTAAAGAAATTTCATTTTTTCACCAAATAAGCTTGTGGGCTCACGAAATGTTCGGTTTAAAGTGCAATTTCTCATTGCACCGATGGCCAATGAGGGGAAGGGAGGTTGCGTTGGAATCGTGTGACCGAGAGGAACGCCATAGAGTAGGAATTTGCAAGAAAAAAGGTCACTAAAGAAATTTCATTTTTTCACCAAATAAGCTTGTGGGCTCACGAAAAGTTCGGTTTAATATGCAATTTCTCATTGCACCGATGGCCAATGAAGGGAAGGGAGGTTGCGTTGGAATCGTGTGACCGAGAGGAACGCCATAGAGTTGGAATTTGCAAGAAAAAAGGTCACTAAAGAAATTTCATTTTTTCACCAAATAGGCTTGTGGGCTCACGAAAAGTTCGGTTTAAAGTGCAATTTCTCATTGCACCGATGGCCAATGAGGGGAAGGGAGGTTGCGTTGGAATCGTGTGACCGAGAGGAACGCCATAGAGTTGGAATTTGCAAGAAAAAAGGTCTCTAAAGAAATTTCATTTTTTCACCAAATAGGCTTGTGGGCTCACGAAAAGTTCGTTTTAAAGTGCAATTTCTCATTGCACCGATGGCCAATGAGGGGAAGGGAGGTTGCGTTGGAATCCTGTGACCGAGAGGAACGCCATAGAGTAGGAATTTGCAAGAAAAAATGTCTCTAAATAAATTTCATTTTTTCACCAAATAGGCTTGTGGGCTCACGAAAAGTTCGGTTTAAAGTGAAATATCTCATTGCACCGATGGCCAATGAGTCGAAGAGAGGTTGCGTTGGAATCGTGTGACCGAGAGGAACGCCATAGAATTGGAATTTGCAAGAAAAAAGGTCACTAAAGAAATTTCATTTTTTCACCAAATAAGCTTGTGGGCTCACGAAAAGTTCGGTTTAAAGTGAAATATCTCATTGCACCGATGGCCAATGAGTGGAAGGGAGGTTGCGTTGGAATCGTGTGACCGAGAGGAACGCCATAGAATTGGAATTTGAAAGAAAAAATGTCTCTAAATAAATTTCATTTTTTCACCAAATAGGCTTGTGGGCTCACGAAAAGTTCGGTTTAAAGTGAAATATCTCATTGCACCGATGGCCAATGAGTGGAAGGGAGGTTGCGTTGGAATCGTGTGACCGAGAGGAACGCCATAGAGTTGGAATTTGCAAGAAAGAAGGTCTCTAAAGAAATTTCATTTTTTCACCAAATAAGCTTGTGGGCTCACGAAATGTTCGGTTTAAAGTGCAATTTCTCATTGCACCGATGGCCAATGAGGGGAAGGGAGGTTGCGTTGGAATCGTGTGACCGAGAGGAACGCCATAGAGTAAGAATTTGCAAGAAAAAAGGTCACTAAAGAAATTTCATTTTTTCACCAAATAAGCTTGTGGGCTCACGAAAAGTTCGGTTTAATATGCAATTTCTCATTGCACCGATGGCCAATGAAGGGAAGGGAGGTTGCGTTGGAATCGTGTGACCGAGAGGAACGCCATAGAGTTGGAATTTGCAAGAAAAAAGGTCACTAAAGAAATTTCATTTTTTCACCAAATAGGCTTGTGGGCTCACGAAAAGTTCGGTTTAAAGTGAAATATCTCATTGCACCGATGGCCAATGAGTGGAAGGGAGGTTGCGTTGGAATCGTGTGACCGAGAGGAACGCCATAGAGTTGTAATTTGCAAGAAAAAAGCTCTCTAAAGAAATTTCATTTTTTCACCAAATAGGCTTGTGGGCTCACGAAAAGTTCGGTTTAAAGTGCAATTTCTCATTGCACCGATGGCCAATGAGGGGAAGGGAGGTTGCGTTGGAATCGTGTGACCGAGAGGAACGCCATAGAGTTGGAATTTGCAAGAAAAAAGGTCTCTAAAGAAATTTCATTTTTCACCAAATAGGCTTGTGGGCTCAATAAAAGTTCGGTTTAAAGTGCAATTTCTCATTGCACCGATGGCCAATGAGGGGAAGGGAGGTTGCGTTGGAATCGTGTGACCGAGAGGAACGCCATAGAGTTGGAATTTGCAAGAAAGAAGGTCTCTAAAGAAATTTCATTTTTTCACCAAATAAGCTTGTGGGCTCACGAAATGTTCGGTTTAAAGTGCAATTTCTCATTGCACCGATGGCCAATGAGGGGAAGGGAGGTTGCGTTGGAATCGTGTGACCGAGAGGAACGCCATAGAGTTGGAATTTGCAAGAAAAAAGGTCTCAAAAGGAATTTCATTTTTTCACCAAATAGGCTTGTGGGCTCACGAAAAGTTCGTTTTAAAGTGCAATTTCTCATTGCACCGATGGCCAATGAGGGGAAGGGAGGTTGCGTTGGAATCCTGTGACCGAGAGGAACGCCATAGAGTAGGAATTTGCAAGAAAAAATGTCTCTAAATAAATTTCATTTTTTAACCAAATAGGCTTGTGGGCTCACGAAAAGTTCGGTTTAAAGTGAAATATCTCATTGCACCGATGGCCAATGAGTGGAAGAGAGGTTGCGTTGGAATCGTGTGACCGAGAGGAACGCCATAGAATTAGAATTTGCAAGAAAAAAGGTCACTAAAGAAATTTCATTTTTTCACCAAATAAGCTTGTGGGCTCACGAAAAGTTCGGTTTAATGTGCAATTTCTCATTGCACCGATGGCCAATGAAGGGAAGGGAGGTTGCGTTGGAATCGTGTGACCGAGAGGAACGCCATAGAGTTGGAATTCGCAAGAAAAAAGGTCACTAAAGAAATTTCATTTTTTCACCAAATAGGCTTGTGGGCTCACGAAAAGTTCGGTTTAAAGTGAAATATCTCATTGCACCGATGGCCAATGAGTGGAAGGGAGCTTGCGTTGGAATCGTGTGACCGAGAGGAACGCCATAGAGTTGGAATTTTCAAGAAAAAAGGTCTCTAAAGAAATTTCATTTTTTCACCAAATAGGCTTGTGGGCTCACGAAAAGTTCGGTTTAAAGTGAAATATCTCATTGCCCCGATGGCCAATGAGTGGAAGGGAGGTTGCGTTGGAATCGTGTGACCGAGAGGAACGCCATAGAGTTGGAATTTGCAAGAAAAAAGCTCTCTAAAGAAATTTCATTTTTTCACCAAATAGGCTTGTGGGCTCACGAAAAGTTCGGTTTAAAGTGCAATTTCTCATTGCACCGATGGCCAATGAGGGGAAGGGAGGTTGCGTTGGAATCGTGTGACCGAGAGGAACGCCATAGAGTTGGAATTTGCAAGAAAAAAGGTCTCTAAAGAAATTTCATTTTTTCACCAAATATGCTTGTGGGCTCACGAAAAGTTCGGTTTAAAGTGCAATTTCTCATTGCACCGATGGCCAATGAGGGGAAGGGAGGTTGCGTTGGAATCGTGTGACCGAGAGGAACGCCATAGAGTTGGAATTTGCAAGAAAGAAGGTCTCTAAAGAAATTTCATTTTTTCACCAAATAAGCTTGTGGGCTCACGAAATGTTCGGTTTAAAGTGCAATTTCTCATTGCACCGATGGCCAATGAGGGGAAGGGAGGTTGCGTTGGAATCGTGTGACCGAGAGGAACGCCATAGAGTTGGAATTTGCAAGAAAAAAGGTCTCTAAAGGAATTTCATTTTTTCACCAAATAGGCTTGTGGGCTCACGAAAAATTCGGTTTAAAGTGAAATATCTCATTGCACCGATGGCCAATGAGTGGAAGGGAGGTTGCGTTGGAATCGTGTGACCGAGAGGAACGCCATAGAGTTGGAATTTGCAAGAAAAAAGGTCTCTAAAGAAATTTCATTTTTTCACCAAATAGGCTTGTGGGCTCACGAAAAGTTCGGTTTAAAGTGAAATATCTCATTGCACCGATGGCCAATGAGTGGAAGGGAGGTTGCGTTGGAATCGTGTGACCGAGAGGAACGCCATAGAGTTGGAATTTGCAAGAAAAAAGGTCTCTAAAGAAATTTCATTTTTTCACCAAATAGGCTTGTGGGCTCACGAAAAGTTCGGTTTAAAGTGCAATTTCTCATTGCACCGATGGCCAATGAGGCGAAGGGAGGTTGCGTTGGAATCGTGTGACCGAGAGGAACGCCATAGAGTTGGAATTTGCAAGAAAAAAGGTCTCT